>JAWNGG020000271.1:0-297657 GCA_036937485.2 Tetragonisca angustula | reverse complement strand
CTCTCTCCTGGATTCAGGGTGGCCACTGAAAAACTGAAGGGTTCGAAAAAGTCATAACTTGTTCATTTTCGATCTTTTCTTATAGGTTATAGAAAAAAATCCATTAATTCTGGTAATCCAGCTTGAAAAATCGATTTTTTGGGGATTTTTTTCTAAGGAACCCATGATACATTTTGGTATGCAGCTTTCGCGCGAAGATTTATTCGTACTTAAAGAGTATTTACAATTTTTTTTAGAACAAAATTAACGAAAGTTGTGGAAATTATTCGGTTCGAATGACTGACGTCTCTTCCACTAGAAAACCAGAATGCATCTTAATTAGTCGCGTAAGCCACGGAAACTGCGAAATTTTGGAAATTAAAAAAATGGCAGCGTTTAGAATTTAAAATGTCGATTTTCCTTGTACTTTTCGTCTTTTGGGTGGTAAAGGAAATAGAAGAAAACGTCAGATTTTGAAATTCGTGGTTCGTGCGATAAAGGTACATCCGGTGAAGATCTCGTCCAAATTTCAAGTCGATCGGTCAACTAAAACGTGAGATATCCCGTCAGTCAGGTTAAAAAATACGGATTTGAGAAAAACACATTTGAAGTTCTTGTTGTGCAAAAATATTCACGCTTACAATCAATCGAGCAGTACAAAGACTAAAATATTACAAAATAATAATAATACAAAAATAAATAATAATATTATAAAATGAAATATTTTTCGAGAAAAACACATTTCAAAAATGTTTGTACGTCGCGAGCAGTACACTATTTCCTTTAAACATTTATAACTTTGCTAATTTTCCGAATACGAACGAATCCTTTTACGTAGGTTCGTTCTCGAAAGCACATACTTTGTGAAAATGTAAAAAAAATTTTCCTTCATTGGCGCGCGCCTCTCTCTCTCTCTCTCTCCATCTTTCTCCCGCGGCCGTTTTTCTCGCGTCACGGGGCCCTGATTGATGCGTCGAAAGTCCCCGTAAAAAGGCCGTGTGTGTGTGTGTGTGTGCACGTACATACGCACGTACAACAACTTCGTGTGCACGCGTAACACGGCGTCTCGTCGTTAAGTAGAAATTTGCTCTCGAGCGACGCCCGGAAGCGTGACATCTCCCGGCCGAACGGTGGAAAAAGGTTGCGGCGTCCATTATAGCATGAGCAAGCTGGCGGATACGCTACTCCATATGTCGCTACCAATATCGGCCGGTCATCGATCATTTCGAGCTTCTTCTCCCCGAACTGCCACCCATCCGAGGCCGCCGATTTGGGACGGTCTGCAGACGCAACGACGCATGTCCGGCCGATCCTCTTGTTTTTCTGTTTCTTTCTTCCGCTCTTCCCTCCCCCCTCATTCGTTCATTCGTTCATTCGTTCCTTCGCCCTCGTCGACGGAGAACATTCGGAGAGAAAGGCCAACAGGGTCGTGGAAAATTTGACAAGTCTCAGCGTTGGTTCGATCGGTCGAGTCGGATGATTCTTTTCTTCCCTCTATTTTTTTTTTTTTTTTTTTTTGTTTTCTTTTCGTCGGTGAAAAAGGTGACAAATTAACCGAAGCGAAATTCTAGCAACGCTGTCTGTCAGTGTTCCCTCTTCCGTTCCGCGCGTGTGCACGTACGCGCAGAAACGCACGAGCAGGGAAGAGGGAAAGAAACAGGATTGCGCTCGTACCGGTGAGTTTCGACGCGACCGCCCGTGGATGTAGCAGAAACGCTGCGCGTAATTTCGCCGCGGTCTTGATAAATAGACTGTGGAGGCTTCATCGAGCAGGTTCGAACACCCGTAACAGGCAACAGGATACCTCGCGTGCCTCTTCCAACGTTCGCCGATCCGAAGAGGAAGGATACGTTGTGTGATCGTGTTTACTCTTCGCCGCTGGTATATATCGAAGGTCTCTCCTTCTCTCTCTCTCTCTCTCTTCGTGGCTGGAATGCTGATCGCTTCTCCTCGAGTCGTCTACCTGAGTCGCCTGCGTACGCTCGGGCACGCACGTCTGATTTATGCGTTGTCGCGGCAAATTTATAGGTTCGCGGCCGAGCCGAATTATGAGGAGGAGGAGGAGGAGGAGGAGGAGGAGAAGGATAGTCGGTGTACGCGTCCCCTTAGGAAGCAGCGGCAACACGAGGAAAAGTCGAAAAGTCATTCGGTTCGAGCCGGGGGAGGGAGGGGGAGGGGGAGAGAGGTCACGGGGTGCTTAGTATGCGCTCCCATGCTCCCGGCATTTCCATTAACCCCGACCTGGCTGACTGGATGTATCGCGGAGACACGTGTAAAGGATGCTCGTCTTCTGTCTTGGCTCGCTTGACTCCGCATTATCGCGTTACGCGGCTTACGTTGAGAGATAACGAGCCGGACAAACTTAACGTCACTTTCGTTATCCATCTTCTGGACGCGTGCTCCGACGAAACGCAGAATTCTCGAACAGGATTAAAGTGATCGGAGATCGTTGAATTTAGACGACTCGATCGTTTGTCAAATTACCAACCCCAAAGTTTTTTCTGATTTTTTTTAACACCTTCTATTGATCTTGATCGACCAATTGACTCTTAATAAAAACTAAAGGGTACTTTGCTAAATGAAGGTTTTCTATAAAAATTGGTCGTGGGAATAAATTTAGACGACTCAGACCGTCGTCGATCGTTTGTCAAATTCCCAACCCCAAAGATTTTTCTGATTTTTTTTAATACCTTCTATTGATCTTGATCGACCAATTGACTCTTAATAAAAACTAAAGGGTACTTTGCTAAATGAAGGTTTTCTATAAAAATTGGTCGTAAGAATGGATTTAGACGACTCAGACCGTCGTCGATCGTTTGTCAAATTCCCAACTCGAAAGATTTTTCTGATTTTTTTTAACACTTTCTATTGATTTTAATCGACCAATTGACTCTTAATAAAAACTAAAGGGTACTTTGCTAAATGAAGGTTTTCTATAAAAATTAGTCGTGGGAATGAATTTAGACGACTCACACGTTGCCCATTGTAAACTTCCAATCGGAAGCTTGATTTTTTTTCGATATCTTCTATCGAACAATTAGTCTTTCGTAAACATTGAAAAGTACGCTAATGCTTTGCAAACTGGCTACAGAATATTTCCCATTTTTCACGAAACGTTCGTAAAAGGGAATTTAGACGACTCAGACGTTTGTTAAACTTTCAGTCGAAATTCTGATCTTTTATTGACCTTGATCGACCAATTAACCCCTGATATAAGAAAAAGGAAGATACATTAATGCTTCGCTAATTGATTACAGAAAATTTCCCCATTTTCCACAGAACGTTCATAAAAGCGAATTCAGACAACCCAGACGTCTGTTAAATCCCCGAAATCGAAAGTCTGACTTTTTTCAATATCTTCTACTGATTTTAATCGACGAATTAACCCTTGATAGAAACTAAATGGTACATTAAACACATCCTAAAAATCTTAAAAAATTTTCCATTTTATTTAACCATTGACCTAAAGAACGCACGAAATAGAAATATAATCGTCCATACGGCTACAAACTACACCTTGTATAGAGATTTTGACGAGCATGAAGCGAGTAACGTGCGCGGGAAACATCCGTAAGGAAGGTTAGGACGCGCCGGAACGTCGGATAAAGTCGTAAAGCAGAACGAGAGTAAAAGTCGTGGAGAGAGGGAGAGTGAGTCCATATAACGTCTACCCTTCGTCGTAGGTGTGGAAACGACCAGAAGTCGTTTTTCCCCGGCGCCGTTGGAAACACACGGCCGTGCACGGTCGTACACGGTAGACCGTCATTTCACGTATGCGTGCAGCACGTTAGGGTGCTGGCGCGTGTGTGAAAATTCATGACACAGGCCCGGGGAAAAGTTCGAGGGGAAGGGGGGGGGAGAGGACCAAGCGAATGGAAAAAATCCATTACGCGGTTTTATTCAGCCCCGTCTCACGGTATATATCGAACTACCATTTTAACATTTTAATTACATCGAGGACGCGCGCGCTCTGTCCCTCCACGTGGGAGTTTTTATTTCCACGCGTGGAAATGCCACCGTCTCCGATATTTTAGATCGTTTCCCCTGTCGATTCGGGTTCGTCGAAGATCTCTCTCTCTCTCTCTTTGGTTCTCGTTCCTTTTTTTTCAAAAAAAGCGGAGGGTTGTAAAGGATTCATTGAGATTGATGTCCTCGAGTTTATCAATATCGCGGCAGATTTGGTAATTTCGTTAAATTGGCCAGAAGTTGACTGTATTTTTTTGTTTTTTTTTTTTCTAGTGAATTTTTCGAGGGACAGAAGTTTTATTAGACGATACGTTGTCGATTACCATTATTTTGGTAACTTATCATAACGTTGTGTCAAAGTTCGTGTTTCCTTTTGACACAAGAAACAGTTCCAACGACGATTTGTTATCATTGACAGGTGTAGTTTCAAAGATCATGTGCGTCGAACAATGTTTCATGAGTTTGCATGATATTTCTTTCCTCTTTGGAGTACAGCAAAGCATGACGGAAATGTCCTTTTGTTGAAATCAACGCCAAACGTACAATTATTAACGAGATCGTGCATTTTCTTTTTCTAGAACTTGGCCAATGCAGCTATCAGATTAAATAATGAATTTGTGATTTAAAATAAAGTTAGTTACATTGCGGCAGGTTTTTTCAATAAATATATCACAGGAATTAACAAGAAACCACAACAATTATGTACAACGAAATATCGATTGCTTTGCTTGATTCCTAACAACTGAAATTACAATATATATTTTTCGCCATTTTATTTTCTTCTTTCTTGTTTTGTATTCCACGTCGTCGCTGTTGCACTCGTTTTAAAAATTTTCGCGCCGCCACGATATTTAATTATTTTTTGGCTAAATGCAACAGTATAAATATCGTAACTGTTATTATTATTATTATTATTATTATACTCAAGTCTTTAGAGTCACATCCATCTTCTCGGGTTGTTAGTATTACCAAGATAGAGTTTACGATAGAGCAGGTATGACTATAATAAATGGTAGAATCCTATACCTGGTCAGAAATGCCAATGCTTTTTCTCCAAGCATTCTTCTTTTTGCAACATTTTGAATGAGTTTGCAAGATTTCCTTTTATCTTCGTATTTGGAACAATCGATTGATATTCTGCATTGTTCGAGTTAGGTAGATTCCACGTGTTACAGATATTTCGTTCTGTATTTGTGATTAGAAATATGTCTACCTCGTGTTTGTCAGTGATATTTGCTCCTTCCTGGTCAGCCGTGAAGCTGCACTGGCGTCACACGCGCTGTTACGTTATTTTGTATAGTTTGGTAGGTTGGTCGTGACTGTTGCTCGTCATCGGTAAATGTAAATTTCATTCCCTAGTAAAAATCGGAAACCGTTCCTTCGAAACTTTAACGATTCCCTTTACACTCGCGCACTCGCACGAAACGAGCAACTATTTCTCATCTCGGCGGTTAATTGTCGTGACGTAAGAGGACAACGAGTAGGAAGTTTTGTCTTCTCACCCCGCGGTGACACGATTATGCAGAACGAAATAGGATCGACGTTTTTGTTGTCGATTTAGAGGGAGGGTCGGTCGTGTTCGTTCAACGACGCGGAAGGAAAACGAAAGCTCGCTGTTGAAAACAACAACCGAGGTCGGCGGTTACGCGCGCGTTCCTCGGGAAATCGTGCCTTCGAGTGGCTTTCGATGAATTTGTTTTCCCGCGATTTCTCTCTCCTCTATCCGCCGCACTTCTCTCGATCACACTCAAATTACTTCTCTTTGGCCACCGTGAGAGCCTAAAGGTCCCTCGTCGAGCCACGTTCGTTCTGCGAAAAAAAAGAAAAAAAAAAAAGAAAAAAGAAGTGGATCGAGCAGGTAAAGGAAAATATCTGATATCAATCGGACATTTGTCGTGACAGAATACTGAATTTTCTTTGACTTCTTCGTGACGTGTGCGAAAGTTACAGATTTTGTAGAGTGATGAATCTTTGTAAATGTTTGTAGTCGTTGAGATAATTGAGACAATTTTGTAAATAATCGTTCATTTTTTTGTAAATATAATTGGCTGTAGCACAAAACTCAAGAATGTTTCGAATTTCGAGAGTTCGAAGGTTCTCTCCGTGATTCGAAACTCTTGAAATTCAAATAAGAAAAAAGTGGAAGGAAAAATAAGTAGAAGATCATTTGCAACGTGAACGAAGAATATTTGATATTTCGCGAACGTGGTTTGTGTTTTTTAAATGTACGAGCATCGGGTAACTTTGGAATATTATATTGCGTAGACTCTAACGATTCAAATATCAAGGAAAAAGATATCTTATTCACTCATTGACTATATACTCTGAGAGACTCAATCGACTGACAGTTCCCAAAAGAAAAGAAGTAGAATTAGAATGTTAGTTTCCTCAAACAAGAATCTCGATTTGATATTTGCTGTCACGTTGTTATTATTATTTTCCCAGTTCTTGAAAGGAAAAATCCAGCGGCACAAGTCTCGAGAGCTCCGAGAGTTTCCTAATTGCAAGTGCAGTTTTACAGTACCGAGAATTTAAAGATTAGTTTCAAACAAATGAGATGGATCGTACTCTTTCCATGCTGTTTTGTCGTTAGGTTACCTGCTCGTCCGATTTAGGCAAGAAGCGTCGTCGATTTTCATTGGCCTTGGAAACGGTCCTTTTCTGGAAAAACGACGATTTTGTTCCGTCTCACGCACTATGACACACCGTCATCCACGGCTCGCTACTACACTCGCCTCGCTTACATCTCACACACACGCACGCACACTAACATACACCCCAAAAAAAAAGACAGTCGATAGCGTTTGGAACATTCGAGACAATCGAAACAGGGAATCAATCGAGACAACAACGTCACACAATTAATGTACAAATCTCACACATGATAAAGGAAATATAATAATATAGACAATAGTGTAATAGTGTAAATAAAAGGGCAATCCTCCTAAGACAAGACGGTAACATTGAACTAGTTAGTATTCGTAAAGGGATACTAACACCGTGGTCGGAAAATTCTGTTTTTTTGGAATTCTGGTACGGAACAGATTTATCGCGGCAGTCGTACTCTGTGGTGCAAAATGTAATACGCGAGCGGGACACGATCTTTCACAGAGATCAAATATTTTCGTAATTAGCTCACTCGCAGTCACGCGTCGGCCCATCCGCCGCCTGTTACCATTGCAATTGATTTAATAAAGAGTCACCTTGCCTCCATTTCTGCGATTCACGCGCAAATTGGATGGATGGTTATTGCATACTCTCCTGTTTCGAGCCGGTGCGTTTTCGAAATACGATTGGACATTAATAAAATAACTCGGACACGGTCGTCCAACGACGACTCGGCCAAATTAATCGCGAGCCATGTCCACCTTTGTCCGCCGCGCGTTTGTAACGCGCACGCTCGTTGCTTCGTTCATACTCTCTGCCCGCGTCTATGCGTGATAAACAAAACCGCTTTCCACTTTTACCGCTTTTTGAAGATTGAAACAAATGCGAACGTGTTCTAATCCGGGAATAGGAAGTAGTCAAGCGTACGATGATTCCAACTTGAGAAAATATTTCTTCGTTCGTTTTCAAGCGAGGATCGAAGTTGACAGGTGATTTTCTAGAATTTTGAAAAAAACTCGGTTCTATTCTGTTTGCGTTTCGTGTAGAAAAATATACTCGATTTCCGTGGAATTTTTATTGAAAGAAGTGTTGAGAACACTTTTGAACACTTGATATTTTAACGAATCTGTTTAGTGAAACTTCCGTATTATTTTAAAACATTTAGGCATTTTCACATTCGAGGACTGTTCATCGAACAGTATTCAGTCTCAGTACTTGCTACAAATATTGCGGACATTCTCAACAAATTCTATCTTTTTCTCTGACAGAAAAGTTTCTATCTGAAATAAAACTGTTATTTTTGACGACGTTTTCATTTTTCGAAACGACCCATGTTTCAAACAGCAAGTTAAATCGTTCAAAAGTCCCTCAACTTTCTTAATCCCTGTCTTCAACTTGAAGCGTTTTCGTATTTAAAAAATGGCACCCACGCGTCTAAATTACCTATCGCGCTTTCTATCGTTTCGTAAGTGAGCAGCGAGTCGAGCGGCCCTCCGATGGCTACGTGTCGCGTGCGTGACTACATCCTGTGCGTGAAAAGGGAAATTCGCGTAGACGTGTTTCAACGTATTCGCAGAATGTTCGATCGGCACAACAAGTGCCTTTTCCCTTTTTCCTGCTCCCCTCGTCCTGTCAACGCGTCCCACCGCCATTCCTTTGAACCCGGTCCTCTCTCTTCCTCTCTCTCTCTCTCTCTTTCTCTCTTTTGCTTTCCATCCTTTCCTTCTCTCGATTTGCTAAGAAGTTTGGCAATTTGTAAGCCACCGTCGTTCACGGGGATCGGGGATCACACGCACATGCTATGTGGCCGTGCACGCCGTTTCCGCGTATGTACGCGAATCATGCATATATGCATGGCACATAATATACATACATATATGCATAAGTGGCATGACCGAGGGCGAGGGAGGAGAATCACTTGCACGGGAGCACGACGAAATGGCAATCCTTTGGAACTGACTGCTACGCGATACCGCGCACCAGCGTTTATTTCAACGAAGCTCTCGGCCAGACTGTACCATTTCACTTTCCCCTCTCTCGTAAACGGCGCAAACCTTCGGGAACGAGGGCCGAAAGGTCCCCGGCAACGAAACGTCTCCGTTGGCTGAAATTCCCGATTGTAGATCATTGCGTGTACTTTCTCGTGTAATTTTGTCGAGCCAGAAGGGTTAGGTTCAGGTGAATTTAATATGAAAGTTACGTAAAATAGACACTCGCGCGTCCGCAGTGATTAAGAAACGTTTTTGCCATTAGAATCGCGACCCATGGTTCTCTGGAAAAGTTTTGCCTTCGCGATGAGTAGGACATAATGCAAAGAAAAGGGGGAAAAAAATTTTCGACCTTAAATTTTCAAGATCTAGATCAATTTCGCGGCAGATTCATTACGTGCGTTTCCATCAAATCGAATTTCATCGATAGTCAAACGGACAAACTTCTCTTTCCATCCTACATACATACTTCGCACGACTAAAGTTCCGTGAAACAGATCGATCTCAATCGCGTTAAACGTCGGTCGAGATAAATCATCGTCGGTAATTACTTAGACGTCGCGGCCGCTTTTTTTTTCTGTAAAGTTTATTTCTTATCTTCGATATAAACATATATTTATTATGTTAATACAATATTGCTTTTTCTTTGGTATCTGGCACGTGTAGCGATCTCTACCTCCATAGAATTTAGATCAGTACCATCTACGTTCACTAAGTCGTTTTCGCCGAGATACGCTTTTCTGACAAATTAACAACGCCAATTTTATTTAACTCGTAAATAATAGAATGTTTAAAAATTGTTAGTACATTAATCATCACCATGGAAATTTTTATAGATACAATATATTTATATATATATTGTAACCATCATAAAAATTATTCATTCGTTATTTGATATTCGTTATTTATCATTCATCGTTAATTATTATATATTTTATTACAATTATAATATTTTTATATAAATTATCAAAATTAAATATGGAGCATTTATTTATATTTGTAGTACCATGATTGAGAATAATTACCATCATAGTCACTACAAAATTGCTGACCCCGACAATGATGATGATTATTCTCAATCACAGTACTACACACACGCTCTTATTACGACTATCAAACATGTAACACCGTTCTCTTCAAACTTCTGACTTCTTTTGTTTCATCACCATCAATCACACACGCATACTCCTGTCATTCTTATGTCCTCTCTCCCATACCAGACGTCACCACAAAGCACAATCATGTAGTAATTATGATGATAAATAAATTAATATCACAATACTACAAATAAATAATAACTCCACAATTAATTTTAGTAGTTTATATAAAAATATTATCAATATAGCAAAATATACAATTACTAATAATAAATATCGCATAACGAAGATTAAATAATGAAAATTAAATAACGAATGAATGATTGAAACGATGATTGCGGTATGTATAAGTTACTGTAAATATTTCCATGGTGATAATAAAATTACTAACAATTTTCAAATATTCTATTGTTTATATTAAATACACATCTCGACGGAACGATTTTAATGAACATAGATCGTCGTTGATCTAAATTCTTCGAAGTAGAGGTCGCTACAATCACAAATGTACCAATATCCTAGTATTTTTTTTTTTTTTTTTTTTTTTTGTGGACGATCCCCCCTGAGCAGAGGCCGGGCAGCGCACAAAACGTAGTATAATTTTCAATTTTACGATGTTATCCGTATCGATCGACGCGAGCATGAATTTCAGATATCGTAGCCGGTCGCTGAAGCCGTCGCCGGCTTTATCATGCAAACGGCGCTCTCTGTTTAGGCATTCGGATAAAAACACGCGAAGGAATTTATGAACCGGCAGCACGAGGCCGTCGCGAAACAGCGAAAGAGAGCAGCGCGTTATCGAGCCGGCAGTAACTCATTCGGCGAGTCCAGCCAAGGATTCGAATTTATGAAACTGCGTCTTCCGAGTTTCGCGCGCGCGTTGCATCCTGTTAGGCGTTCGCACGCGGCGATCACGACGTCTCGTGAGTATATCGACAGTTTCGAGTCGGTTTCAAATCGAAACTCCTGCTCGAAACAGGGATCGTTTAACACGCTCGCGGACGTGAATGCTATGTGGCATTCATTTTGGTGACGTGAATTTGATCTCTATCGACATGCTATATAACATTCATTGCATATAGCTAGTAACCTCTTGCGCTGGTAAATGGTTGACGGACCGTAACGAGTGACCAAAACAAGTGTGAAATAATTCGTCTTTCTTTTGAATTCATCGGTATGTCGCTGTGTGTGGATTTGGTTTTATGTTGTATGTGTGAGTATGTCGAGCGAAGGTGTGAGTGTTGTGAGACAATTGCGAGTGTGTTGCGTGATGCGTTTTTGTTCAGAAGCGAGCAGAGGAATATTCATTGCGGGTCTGAGGTGAGAAGTGATATTGGTCGGAGAGAAAGTGAATTCATAAGTGATAGTTATTATGTACGTTATTCAATTTATATATATATATATATATATATATATATATATATATAATTATTATTATTATTATTATTAAACATATTAATTAACAGTATGTCTTTTATTTAATTCACTCACACGCTGGATAAAAATTACTGAGAAGTAATAAATTTATTATTTCAATATGCTTAAAACTGAGAATGTACTTAAAACTGAGAGAATAGTACAATTTTAGGCTAAGTATTCTCGACGTGCGTGGCACGGTATTCCAGCGCAAAAGGTTAAAACGTGATATTTCGAGCACTCGGACAAAATGTGCCTGATAAACAATTCGGATAGCGCAGTCAGTTTAAAAATTAATCACCTGTCCTTTTTTGCAGCTCGATAAAATTTTAAACAGTTTCCGATGAGATAAATAAACGTTCTTCCAAACTAAATTTCAGGCCCCGATGAAATCTTAGCATTATATTTCTCATGAATAATTTGCATTTCATTTGCACGCCAAAAAAAAACACAGATAATTTTACTAATAGATCAATTTGAAAAAAAGTCAAAAAAGTTCTCAGTATTTGTAGCAAACCTTTGAATGTTATTCAATGAATAGTACTCGAACATGCAAATGGATTCTTAATTAGATTAGTTTCCATGGAACTTTTATTGTACAGATTCTAAAATATATTAGAACACTTCGGAAGTGTAATCCTGCTCAAAAGACAGGTATTTATATATATATAACTATGTAATACATAAATTTTTGTAAATATAAAATTTATATAATAAATAAATATAAATTTACAAATATAATTTTTATAAATATAAAATTTATATAAATAAATATAAATTTACAAATATAATTTTTATAAATATAAAATTTATATAAATAAATATAAATTTACAAATATAATTTTTATAAATATAAAATTTATGTAATATTCTTATGTAATATATAATATATAAATTTATTTGTATATATGTATAAGTTCGAAGAGAATTTTATTTATAAACGAAAAGAACCTGTCAATTTCCCTGTATCAAATTATCATTGAAATCACGCAGAAAAACTTGCGAAACGTCCGCGTTGCTCGTTGCGCGAATCGTTTCGAAATTTCATTGGCCCCGGGCAGCACGTTCCGCGCGTCTGCACGTTTCGCTAACTTCGTTCTCCCTTTTTTGAAGGACTTCCACGGCAAGTTCTCTGCCGCGGCTCGCCAAAAGAAAAATTAGCAGCATTTTGCAACGCGAAGGAACACAGCGAACTTCGCAACAGAGCCGCAAGTTATCGGCTCGTGTAAACTTCGCTCGGTCTCGCGACGTCTGCCTTTTCTTCTGCCTATCTTTTTTCAGTCTCGCGCAAGTGCAACAAGCACCACCTCCGTTCGTAATTAGGTCTCGTTACAGGAATCGTTGCCGCTCGAAGACGCGAAAAGACACACGAATGTTCCCTCCTTAATTGCTCCAACGCGAATTAACAAGTTCAAGCTGGTTGATTCCGGTCTTCTATCTCTCTCTCTCGCCACGTTGCGGAATTTATTGCACAGGACATCCGGCGCGGCCGGGACCACTCGGTGGTTTTTTTTTTTTCTTTTTTTTACCGCTGCTGAAGCGTGAACTTGACTTTGTCGAAGTTTCAGAGCGGCGAGAGGAAGGGAAAAGAGTAAGCTCGTAAACGCCTACTTGTGAATGAACTCGCGACTGTTCTGCATCTGGTCTTAATGAAAAAGTATTCAGCACCCGATGGCTGCCGGCTCTTTCTTTTTTTCTCTCTCCCCCTCCTCGACGTTCGTTTATCTCGAAGCTTCGTTGTTGGACCAATGTGTCCCAATCGCGTTTCAAAATGCAAATACGCTGTGATTATTAATTTGTAATAATTATAAAAACCAGTCGGACCAATGTGTCCCAGTCGCGTTTCAAAATGCAAATACGCTGTGATTATTAATTTGTAATAATTATAAAAACCAGTCGAACCAATGTGTCCCAATCGCGTTTCAAAATGCAAATACAGTGTGATTATTAATTTGTAATAATTATAAAAACCAGTCGAACCAATGTGTCCCAATCGCGTTTCAAAATGCAAATACGCTGTGATTATTAATTTGTAATAATTATAAAAACCAGTCGAACCAATGTGTCCCAATCGCGTTTCAAAATGCAAATACAGTGTGATTATTAATTTGTAATAATTATAAAAACCAGTCGAACCAATGTGTCCCAATCGCGTTTCAAAATGCAAATACGCTGTGATTATTAATTTGTAATAATTATAAAAACCAGTCGAACCAATGTGTCCCAGTCGCGTTTCAAAATGCAAATACGCTGTGATTATTAATTTGTAATAATTATAAAAACCAGTCGAATCAATGTGTCCCAGTCGCGTTTCAAAATGCAAATAGAGTGTGATTATTAATTTGCAGTAATTATAAAAACCAGTAACGATGAACATTCTTCGATCGTTTGAACTGATAACTAGGAAAATAATTTCAAATGCACATATCTCAGCTTTCGAAGTCTTTTGTTAATCAAAGTAACAACCATTCGATTTAACAAAGTTACAAGCTTGTTTATTACCATCGAGAAGACTTCGATCGAACATCAATCGACGATACTAGATTTGACAATGTTGATGAAACTTCTAACTTGTTGTTGAATAAATTATGATACTGATGGCCTTCGAATGAGCAACGAAATAGATCTCAGGCACCTTACAAAATTAAACCAGTTGTTTCTAACATTTGTATATATGTATATATATATATGTTTTTATTTATTTATTTATTCATTTTTCACGGGTATAGAGAAATACCGATTGGTACAAAAAGTGATACAATTATAAAAAAATTTTTTAAATGTAATAAGGTTATGAAACTGAGTGAAGAATTATTAATACTGAGTAATGAGCGTTTAAAAGATGGAAATGAGTGGTTAAAAGCATCGATCAAACAATGTGAATCAAACATTCATAGCGTTAATAAATGTACAATTATGTGGATTATAGAAGCCATAATATGTTCGATGGTGTTCAATGTGAGGCAATTCAGAATGAACGTAGTGATCTGGAAGGAAAGTCAAGTTTAAACATTTCAACGATTATATATCATAAAGTGTATTCAATCTACATGGACCAACGCGCGAGTTTTGTTACTGACTGTGAGTGTGGCACGCGCCATTACGACTGAAATCATAACGAGGTTAAAACGAGACCGAGTGGATTGTAATCTTTCTTCCTTTCTTTTTTTTTTTTTCTAACAAAGTTACAACTTCTCATTGTCGCATCGTCCTTTGCTGCGTCTTCCTTACCAGAAGATTCCTCGCGGAACTTGAATCCGGTATTCGTTAAATAATAGCTGTTTAAAAGAAACCCGACTTCGACACTTGGTCCACCGATGGTGAGAGATTGCGGAAATATAGTTAATGGCCGTAAACGGAAGTAAACAGATTTGCATTGCAAACGTCTCGGTATCCACCAACGACGGAAGCTACTGGCCACTTTGTCTAATCGTTTCTTCGTTCAACCTCTGCGAGATGTTCTCCTCTCGTTGGTGAACGGCTCTCCCGTGTACTTAATTACTTTAAGCGAGGCGATTTGGCTGGCTCGTTGTACACGGCCGAAACAAACGGAAGAAAGTCGTGGCAGGGAAAGAGAGCTCCGAAGAAGAAGAACGAAATCGATTCTAATTTCCATTTGGAATTGAGTCTTCCAAGGATGGTAATGCGGCCGCGTCGCATGGTCGAGGAGCATACCGCGCTCCGTGTAATAACGTAAACTTCTTTCTCCCTCCCCTGTCTACCCTTAACTACGACGCGAATAATGGCGAACGACAGTGGGGAGGATACAAACTTCGATAAGTAGAGGATATGGTAGTTTCGACGAAGAACACGGTCAGTCCCGATCAACAAATGGTACTTTCTATTTTTTTTTTTTTGCTTTCTTTGCTCCAGCTACGATAGTTTGGTATCGTTTGTACATGCATAAAGGAAATAATGCTAAAATAAGGAGTATGCTGGAGATAGGGCATGCAGAGAAGTACTAGGTGGAACTTCATTCGAAAGAAATGCCACAAATCGTGAACGTCGGTGCAAGCAGGCGTGTTCCGTTTCCTTCCGACCGAGACCGATTCTTTCGTCGATGAAGACGGATGGATGGCGACGCGACGCGCGAAACTGGCCATGATCTCTCGATGGAACGTGAACGGCGCCCGGTCGCCTCGAATTTGAGATCAGAGGTTTATACGACTCGATTACGAGATCGAGATTTCTGGATGGCAGCTGACGCTTCGAGAGAGGAAACCACGACCCGGATACGAGCAGTTCCAGGGGGAGGGGAAGGCAACAATGTCACGTGGCGAGCGTTTTGCTCGTCCGTCCGTGCATCTCGCCATCAATTTCGCTCATAAAGCGTGCCTTCCTCGACGACTTTCAGACCGCCGTGTGGCCTTTCATCTTTCTTTTTCTTCTTTCGCACTTTCTCTCTCCAAGAGGAAGAGAAAGAGAGAGAGAGAGATAGAGAGGGCTCGCCCTCCCTCCAATTTTCGTTCAATTCCTCCCCTACAGCTTGTCTCCTCCACGACTCTGGACACGTTCTTACTGTTCGACACACGAACACAAAGCAACCCTTGGGTTCTTGGGTCCTTCCAGAATCCACCCTACGACCTCGTCTAGATTGAATCCGGGGGTGCCGGAGGCTACGAACGTGAATCGCATGTCTGATAAAAAAAAAGAAGAAAAGAAAGAAAAAAAGAAAAAAAGAAAGCAACGAGAAAATCGTACAGTCCCCGAGCTTTGTCTCGTTTTTTCCTCTCGTGTCCCCTTGGACCCTCGTTTATGTTCCTCGGCGTTGCAAACCACGCGACTTACGCACTTTTCCGCCAATCGTTACGCTGACCCCTTGTTCCTTTTTTTTTTTCTTTTCAAACTCGATGCTCGTTCGAGGAGATCTACGGAGAATTGACGTACAACAGCTGATGCATAATTCGCGTACGTATATACATACGTACATACGTAGCACGTTTTGAAAGTTATTGATTCTCTTTTATTTTATTAAGGGCTTGGAAATCTTTTTGCATACATTTTTTTCAGGTTAACTTTACTAATTATTATGTCTTACTTGCTTATAGAAATATAAATGACATGAATTAAAGTTTTTACGATTTCGGTCACCAAGATGGCGTACGTTTCAAAAAGATTATGGCGGTGTGCGTATTTTTCAAACGAGCTTATCAGCGGCAACGTTGATCGCAAATAAAGAAAGGAGAAAATAAAATAAATAGCAGTTACTGTGATTTTTTGTTAATTCTCTGTAATGTATTCATTAAAAGAGTAAATCTCCGGAAGATGGTGTACACGAAAGCCATTATAGTGGCGTTTAGTGTCCAAGAGGTTAACCTCTTACGCACGTCGAGAGTATTTTTTTTCTTTTGTTCCAAAATTGCAATATTTTCTCTAGTTTTAAATATATTATAAATATAACCGAGGCAAAACAGATAATAAATTTATTACCTCTTAGCAATTTTCGCCTTTAGTTTGAAATGGAAAATGACAAAGTGAACTTGGTGATATCATTCCGACGAGTTCAAAAGGAAAGCTACTAAATTATATAATAATATATTATATAATATAAATTATATAACATATTCAAAGGGCTAAACTTATCGAGAACCACAGCAAATACAAATTTTTCCTGGCCCGAAAAATCGACATACTAATTGCTAAACCGGACTTTCTTAACCTACACTTTCCTTAAAGACTTAATATACAAAGTTTATATTTTTATTTTGTACCGATATAGCTTAATAATAAATCTTAAGCGAGGTTTACAAAGCTTAAATAAAAAAAAAAATTACGTGTATTTGTGAACCAGTTTAAGTTCTTCTCGAAACGTTTGTTCCTATTTGTCGTGCGGCATTTGAAAACCGTCGCTTCGAACCTGTTCGAATTGAAAGATGGAAGAGCAATCCTCTAATCAGTAATACATCGGCCAACGCAACGCAACGCCGGTCATGCCGGTTGCCGAAAGACTCAAAGAAACGATTATTCTCGACGAGAGATACTCGCAATATTTGCAAATGAACGCGTTTGTTGCACCGTTTTACGCATCGTTGTTGTTTCCGATCGAGTATCGCGTTATCAAGTACTACTCAGTATCGAGCAACGTTATTAACCACTTGCGCTGGCAACTGATTGCGGACCGTAACGAGTGACCAACACCGTATACAATAATTCGTCGCTTTCTTTTTCAACTCGTCGATATGATATTTGATAGAAATTGTTGAGAAGCATTAAACTTATCATTTGTTTTGCCTGGGTTACATTTAAATATACTTAAAGCTGAGAAAATGTTGCAATTTTGGGAAAAAAAATTTTCGACGTGCATGGCACGTCATTCTATCGCGTGAGGTTGACCACTTGCGCTGGCAACTGATTGCGGACCGTAACGAGTGACCAACACCGTATACATTAATTGCTCGCTTTCTTTTCGAACTCGTCGGTATATCACTGGATAAAAATTATTAAGAAATAATAAACTTATCATTTGTTTCGTCTGGCTTACATTTAAATATACTTAAAGCTGACAATGAGGAAATGTTGCAATTTGGGAAATTCTCGGCGTTCGTCGCACGTCATTCCAGCGCAATAGTCTTGCTCTCAGTGGAGCAAAACAATCGATCGTTTACGGGCAGAATTACGGCCAGTAATACGGAATGGAGTCAGCTGGTCGAATCAACTGCTTTTCCGTGAATCGCGTGGCGACGCGTCGCTTTATTTCAGTCCTCTGATCTCATAAAACGCTCGCCAAGCTCGTTGTCCGATCGGACTTTGGAATTTCTCTCTCTCTTTCTATCTTTCGATAAATGATCACTTTCTGCGGACGTAGCAGTTTAACCTGCGAGTTTCCACGCTGTTGTTAAACACTTTTTACGATTAATATCAGTCGTACATGGAGTCGATCGCCTACGAAATCTAGCGTAACGTCGTCGAAGGAATACGCGATCGACTGTAATTCGATCGTTCACGCACGAACCGTGACCGTCGATCGTTCGAATCCTTTCTCTCGAATTCTTTCTCTTTTTTCCAGTGCCCTCGTTCAGTTTTGAAATCGAGCTTTTTCGCTTTCGCGATCGAAGTAAATAACGTTTTATCGAAGCTCGTTTGGGCCAGTGCCACGATGGCCTGAAATCGCGTTTCCGTGGCCGAAATTATTTTAGCGTTATCTCAAGATTCGAGGTACGGTCGTTGAATTCGTCTTGACATTTTCAAGTCAGAAATATGTAATGACTATTATCTTAAGAGATAGAGGAAACCTTGAATTCTCGTGGAAACAAAATTCTTTCTTTTGATATCCTTTATTTTTGACATTTGTAGAAGACTAAATACTATAATTAATTTCTGATCCCCGATCATTTCTTTCGATCGTCAACGACTGAAAAATTTTGATGATAGTGATAGTTGAAGATTCAAGCGTAACTACGTAACGACGTATCCTTTTAAAAATCCGTGTCTGTTTAAAGGTTGCACTTAAAATTTGTACGATCCTCTTAATAATTGTTTAAACTTTCACGCGATGCAGGTCTGACGTCAATCACTCGTAATCATTTCTTGAAAACCGTTCTCGACTTTCGAGTTTCTAAAAACATTTCTATTCTGCTTTCACGTGGATCAAAATACGCTTAAAATACAACTGTATAGTCGAAACTTATTGACGTGCATAAAATTCGAATAATTCGAATCCTTTATTTATTTGTAATTCTATAGTTGATAATTGAAACAATTAGCTTCACTTCGATCTCCAGAATTGTGACTTTAGTACGTTGTGCTCGTTCGCGTAATTATCTGACACGAATAATATTTTCACTATTTTGGAGTTTTAAAGAGTCTTTATTTCAGAGAGAGAAAAATTTCATCGAGATATTGAACTTTGGCCATAGAAACACAGTTTTCAGACCACTGAGACACACGAATAAAATTCGAGATATATTCATGCGCGGGGAAGGGGGGGGGGCAAGCTGTTCGAAGAAAAGAAGCGTTCCTGGAGAACGTTTGAAGAAACGGGAAGAACAATTGAAGAAAATTGGGCTGTTACGTTCAAAGGACACGTGGCTTCGCGCGAAATGATCTTAAATCGTTTCTCAAGAAACTCCAAATCACGACTAATTTCTGGAACGCATGCTCGCTGTACGCGAGTTTGACACGTCGCGACCATAATTGTACCAACTATAACGAGAAACCGTCGATAATTGAAACTGATCTAACTTCGTAAAAAAAAAAAAAAAAAAAAAAATATTACGATCCACGTGGTCTCATTTCCAAATATGAAGCCTCTATTTCAACAAGCGTGAGTTAATTCTTTTTTTTTTTTTTTTTTTAAAGATGACTTTGTGTCGCGGTACCGCTTGGGGAAGTGAGGAAAATTGTAAGAATTCAAACATATACGTTCAGAACAACGAAGAAATTTTCTTGCTTTGCAGATCGAAGTTTCTCCTTTGTAACAATCCTTCAGAATTTGTGGCACATCAGAGTTAAGTGACAAAAATTCAAAAAATCCTAACGTTTCGTCATGTTCAATGAAATAGTAAAAAAAAAAAAAAAAAAAGAAGAAGATTGTACAGCAAGTTGCGAACAGAAAATTTCAATCTTCAGGACTGTGATAGAAAAAGAATGTTTCAATGTTTCTACAAGCATTTTGAATCTCGACAGTTTCCGAAGGGGAAAAACGTATTCACGCGTGCGAAGGTAAATGCTTCGCGCTTTGAAACGAGAAACACATCAGACGGATCGTTGTACGATCGTCTTTCTCGCCAAATTACGTCGCTTTAAATTATCGACAATTTTTCATTGCCATTGGTAGCAGCTGCGCTCTTTGCTGCATATAATTGCGCGATTTCTGCGCGGTCGCGGCGCATCACGTGGCGTCGAGTAGCCTTCTGGTGCTTGTGCGCGTGCTTGTTGCGCGCGCGGCATTCACGATTAATTTTATCTCTCGGTCCCGATGATGATTTTACGAGGAAGTTGATATCCGGCCGTGGCTATGTGTGTCACTCGTTTCTGAATGAATGCACGTTCGCCGTGAATGAACGGCAGCCAGCGTTATTACGCTGCACGTGAATAGCCCGTTCCTCGAGCTCTTCCGTTCCGTTCGACGGCCGAACGTCCCCTGGCACGTAACACGTTTGCGCCGTGATATCACCGACTACCGAAGTATAATACATACCAACCAAGTACACACGCAGTTTCTGTACGCGAAAATATTATAACGGCAGCCGCATTTTCGTCGAATCTGCCGACACGAAATCACGCGATCGTTTGTAAATCGTATGTGCGCACAGCACGGTATTGGCACATTGGCTACAGTCAATTATCAATTTACTATTAATACAATTAATCGTCGAAAAGTCGGCTTAAATCGGTGAAATAAAATTAATCGCCGATCGTTGACTGAACGAACGAAATTAATCGTCGGAAGATCAGTAATTGCTTCGATCAATTAATGGAATTAGTCGTCAGTCGCTGATTAAGTAACATCAATCGATAAGTAAAATTAGTTGTTGATTAAAAAATAATTAATCGCGATTGATCTGGTCGTCAGTCGTTCATTAAATCAAGTTAATGTTATTAGAAAAATCACAATTGATCTTTTAATAAGCACTAAGGAGTGTTATTGCGCCAACATTAGAAGACGCTTGTCTTTTTAAAGGCCAAAGCCGGTTAACTGGCGACCCTTGCCCCTACTTTCCTGATCGTTAGCGCTACCCCCTCCACTACGATGAAATTTCCTCACCGTGGCACGAGCTCCACTCTCTTATTGCCAGTCTCTGCTGAGCGGAGAAATCGACGCAGTGGAGGGGGTGCAGGAACGTAGGGGCAAAGGTTCGCGGGCCGCCAGTTCGCCAGCTCTGTTTTAAGCTATCAAAAATATTTCATACACTGTTTAAGTGCATGATAGAGCTGCAGAAAGAAAACCCTTCGTGTGTAAACTGTTCAAGTAATTCTCGAATTATAACTAATTGCTACTGCGCTATTTACAGACTAGAAGAATTATTTTAAATTTTATTAATGTATCGTTCGTTCTAGGAAGAAAACTGTATCTTTTCCTATCCAGCGTAAACGTGAACTCGGCCGGGTATCATCCGATCAGACACCGTGCGAGTTATTCATCGTTGCCTTGCGGTTTTCACTTGTGTTCTCGCTCGTAAGCAATACGAATGAGATCATAAAACCGAGCGAAGAAAATTGACGACGTTGTACGTTATTTTAACAAGAGCGTGACAGTGACAAATACAGGCGTTCGTTTGCGGAACGAACCTGCTGCCACTGCTGCGCAACAAAGAATCCTCGCAAAAACAGACGGTGGAAAACGCAGCGCTTTGCCTTTGCAACAGCCGAGGTAACACGCACGTAGTCAGAATTTCACGGAAACAGCCTTCGATTCGCGTAAGTTTGCGTAAACTGGTGCCGGCTGCGATAAAAACAGATTAATGATTTAGCGTTCATGCGGCGATGACTTGTCGCAATTTGTCCTCGGTGTATTTTTTTGGGTAACCGGTTCATCGCGGCGAAGAATAAATTTCAATGCTTTTCCATATGATTTGCTCGAGCCACGAATTTCTTATCACCGTGAACGGTTGTTCCTGGAACTGGCGGGGAGGAGGGAGCTAGCTGTTGGTGGAAAATCGCGGTGAATCGTCGGAATATTGGAATCGTCGTAGATAGGTTTCTACTTGCTAACCCTCTGGCGCTTGACCCTGGGTCAAGATTTAATTTCTGCTTTCTGCACACGCTTTGTGTAAACAGTTTTACGCTTCCCGAGATATTCTTCTCTGGCCGCTAGATATGTTTCTGGTAATATTCCATTTCCAAGATGAGTTCAGAAACGAATCCAACAGTTACCAAGCGAATCACGTAAATGGTCGAGATGTTACGTCTGCGCTGTCTGTGTATATGCGTGTGTGTGTGTGTGTGTGTGTGTGTGTGTGTGTGTGTGTGTGTGTGTGTGTGTGTGTGTGTGTGTGTGTGTGTGTGTGTGTGTGTGTGTGTGTGTGTGCCAACGACGAATTACCAACCAAAATGTAAAATATATAAAAGAAATACAGGGTGGGCCAAAAACCACCTCTACTACCGAAATAAATCCGCGATTGTTTATTTATTTCTGGTTAATCTATTTGAGAGAAATTAATTAATTTTTAAAATGTAATGGAGAAATCACGTTTTGAACTTAAATTTAGAATTAATAAAATTGGTTTTTCCTTATATTTTAATGTTTAAAGGAAAACATAGGTGAGAAGAAATCTTTAAAATACCACCTTGTGTATTTGTAAGATTCTAGATTCCAAGTATTTTGCGTGTACACTGTGCAAATGACGGATCGCTGTACGATACTCCATTGGGTAAATTATGTAGTTTGGCTAAAATATTCTTCCGAATAATCCTATCTAATTCTACTTGCGAGTGATTACATTCAAATGCAGCGTAGATCAGATATGTAGATCGTTGGGCGGAACGTAATCTGATTAACGATTAACGATTACAATTAACGTGGAATCAGAATGTTAATCGTGATTACTGACTGTCGAATAATCAGTAATCGATGAGGGAGGTAATCGGAATCGTTAATCGTAAAATGATTACACTTCTGATTATGATCGTGGTTTACTGTTGTCAACAACGCTGTGTATATTTCGTACCAACTGTATATTTATTATTTGCATTGTTTCTTCTATAATTTCGTCAGGATGCGTTCGACAAATTTTCCATCCATTTGGTAAAATCTTCCGTATGACTTTGAACTAAATGATGAAAACTTTGAGATTCTTCGTTATTATGCCTAGAATAGAGTTTGACGAAAATATTTGACCTCTGTGTATGTATATTTCGTGATGGATAATTATGATTAGGAAAATGTATCTTTGCACGCTCAAAGCGCTATTTGTTATAATATCACTTTTGTCATAAATGGATATTACATCGATTCTTTTCTTACATTGTATGTTCCATTACAAATTACTGACAAATTTCGATACACTGATCAGAAATTCAAGCTACTAGAATAGATTATCGATTGATGATGTAACAAATAGTAAATATGTTCATTTGCATTTATGATGAGGCTCTCGGTTGTCGCGAGACTTGGTCAAGGTCTGTGATCTCGATTGAGATAAATTTACATGCGAAACTTGAATTTTCAAGATCATACTTTTTACATGTCTGAACTTTTTTTTTTACCAGCTACACGATACGGTAAAAAACAAACGTGTATAATTATTTAAAAAAAATATCAGTAACCTTGACAAAACTTGAAAAACTCGACTTTGAAAAAAGTATTCTTGCTCTTGAAGTTATTGGCCTTTCAGTACCATTAGGCGAAAAAATATTTTTTTGCATCGTTGCAATTTGAAAAGATTGCCTCACTTGAACTTAGAATTATAAACTTTAACAAATTATTCTAAATTCAACGATACAGATGTCATGCACCAAAGAATACGTGTAAATAGTCTCTCTAGTCTTGATGTGCTAGTGTGAAAACGTCTACTATTGTAAAAAAATGACATTGAATGACACAACGTGATTAACATGTTTGAATTTATTACAAGCAATGCGAAGAAATAACACATTGTACTTACAGATCGTAATGAGATGCGCTTGATGATCTAAGAATTACTGATTTACGATTATAAATTACTTATAAAAAGTTAATCAAGATTACTGATTTATTCTAACAACGACTAAATTGATCAATAATTATTATTGCTATTTTATTAGATTATTATTATTATTATTACAGACGGTTCTCGGCTTTCGTACTGTATTTAAAAGTTTGATTTTTATCGATACGTATCGCAAAAACTCGCGCACTTCCGTGTAACGAAGTCTTCATACGTCTTGACAAATTTTTGACCATCATGGAAAAACGTGATCCTAATGGAGAGTTAAATAGAAACAGACACAGCGTACTACAGAACTCTTTATCAAGAAGAGAAACAAGAAAGAGTACAAATCAATTATCTTTTAACGAATTTGCAAAGAAGACGCCAGATACTAATCAATAAAGTGTTATTCATAATACGTCTCATTAAGAAATAAATATTCTGAAAACACCTTTCGATGTTTTTGGTTTACGTTGCACAAATGTACTTTCGTACATTTCAACGTTCGTACACATTTCAGAAACCACGGTTAGGTACGGAAAGTCAAGGATATTAACGTCTGTATTGTTGTTACTATTTAGCAATTGATTACAGAAATGGTTACTGCCCGAATTTTCAGTAGATTCCGTACTTCGTTCGCTGTGGGATCGACGATAAACGTTCACCTTGTTTTTGATCCTCTCGTCGTTCCAGTATCGTTCAGTATCGTCTGGCGGCGGAATGAAATTACGCCGATATCGTTTCCGCGTTTATTCGCCCGCGTTACGCGAGCATTACGGTTCCCGGGCTACATATTCCGTGCGCGAATGCTCTAGATTCTTGACTCGGGTTCGCGTGGGCGGTCATACGGTACGTACTCTCTCTCGTATAGCACAGGGCAGGTAGGTAGGTACGTACGTACGGGCAACCTGTTGCCGCGCAATTTTTACCAAGGGTTCCGCCTCGTCTAGCGAAACTGAAACGTCCCGCTGTAAATCACTCGCTCGCCGCGGACATGCATCTTCGTGGTCCGCAGCCACGTTGCATCATTTACCACGCGGACTTAGGGGAAAATCCCGTTCGATCCTGATCCATCGTGCATGTTTCATGCACGATGGAGTTGGTCGTCGCGCGAGTCATGCGAGTCAGTCGTCGATCGT
Source organism: Tetragonisca angustula (assembly GCA_036937485.2). Lineage (NCBI taxonomy): Eukaryota > Metazoa > Arthropoda > Insecta > Hymenoptera > Apidae > Tetragonisca > Tetragonisca angustula. Next base: position 272,896 of record JAWNGG020000271.1, on the reverse strand, counting down.
TGTCGTCGCGATTAACCCCTCGCGCTGACAACTAGTTAGTGACCGAACCGTATACAATACGTCGCTTTATTTTTCTTTCGAACTCGTCGGTATTATATCAGTAGCTAGAAATTAAGAAGTAATAAACTTGTCATTTGTTTTGCCCGGGTTACGTTTAAATATAATTAAAATTGAGAAAATATTACAATTTTGGGACAAAAAATTCTAGCCGTGTGTGGCACGTTATTACAGCGCAAGAGGTTGACTACTTGCGCTGGGAACTGATTGCGGACCATAACGAGTGACCCGAATCGAATACAATAAATCGTCGCTTTCTTTTTCTTTTGAACTCGTCGGTATCATATCAGTAGAATATAGATAGAAATTAAGAAGTAATAAACTTATCATTTGTTTTGCCCGGGTTACGTTTAAATATAATTAAAACTGAGAAAATATTACAATTTTGGGACAAAAAATTCTAGCCGTGTGTGGCACGTTATTACAGCGCAAGAGGTTGACTACTTGCGCTGGGAACTGATTGCGGACCATAACGAGTGATCAACACCGTATATAATAATTCGTCGCTTTCTTTCTGAACTCGTTGGTATGACATTGGATAGAAATTGTTGAGAAGTAACAAACTTATCATTTGTTTTGCCTGGGTTACATTTAAATATACTTAAAGCTGAGAAAATGTTGCAATTTTGGGACAAAAAGTTTTCGACGTGCATGGCACGTCATTCTATTGCATGAGGTTGACCACTTGCGCTGGGAACTGATTGTGGACCATAACGAGTGACCAACACTGTATACAATAATTCGTCGCTTTCTTTTTCTTTCGAACTCGTCAGTATGATATCACTGAATAAAAATTATTAAGAAGTAATAAATTTATTACTTTATCTTGCCTGGTTTTTGTATTTAAAACTGAGGAAATATTGCAATTTTGGGGCGAAAAATCCTCGACGTGCGTGGCACGTCATTCCAGCGCAAGAGGTTAATGCGCGTCGGGGCTCGCGACGACCTTCGATCCTCCGGAAGGCTCCTGCCGGAAGCGGGATCACGCGTGAGATTCGGCGTGAAGGGAGATTCGACCGTACTCTCGGGTTTGGACATATTCTGATATGAATGAGAAATTGGGCTTCGTCGTCGGACATGGCGCGGCAGATTTGTTACGATCGTCTCTCAGCGAGCTGCAGCGTGTCCTCGCGTGGATTCAATCGAACATCTTCCTCGAGGATGTTCTCCAATTTCTCTCTCAGCTGCGTTTGATCGATCTTTCGCGCGAAATTGAAGGACGGATGCTGATGGAAGGTACCGAGGCGTTGGTGGAGAAGATCCTTCGCTCTGTTTCTCGCAATTTACCGGCGGAAGTTCAACGAAGAGGGGGAATTAAGAGGATAAACGAGCGAGTACAAATACCGAGTTTGAACGAGACGAAACCTTCGAATACCTCTGTTGCCCCGAGTTCACGATTAACCTGATTCATCGGAACGTGATCGATCGACGAAAATACGAGAGCTACGAGACGAAAGCTACGTAAAAACGGGACGACGTGGACGACCAGAGCGGAGAATTACGCTGGACAGGAGATGGCCGCGCCGTTCTTTTGGCGAGAGAGTGCACGTGACGGAATCCCACGCCGTGACTTTTCCAAGGCGAAGCTGGCGAAACTCAGCCCGGCGGATGCCAGTGATATAACTCACTTAGGCCAAATAATGGATTTGGCTCTCTGCAGACTCGGCAGCGGCTCCGCGAAAGCTCCTTTAATTCACGGTTACACCGTGGAGAGGGGGCGAGGGAGGGTTTCTTAGCCGTAAGCGAGATTTAAAGGGCTGAATAAGAACGAACGAATTAACACGGTTGGAGCCTTTTAATTATGGGCCCGGTTGCGCTTGTTCTCTCTCTCTCTCTCTCTCTCTCTCTCTCTCTCTCTCTCTCTCGCTCGTCACTGTCTGAATCTAATTCTCCTTGGATAGAGCAAGACAGAGCTCGATACCCGGATTCCCACGACTCTCGTCGTGTTCCCTCTCCTTCAAGACTCATCACGATTTAACCTCTTAACTTGGTGAATGACGAGTATACTCGCCACGAAGAAATGGCAGTTTTTTGTGTGACGACGACAAGCACACTCGTCGTGCGAGAAAAGTAATTGCAATTTGTTGCTTGAATTAAATCTTTTTGTAATGAAGATGAAACATATTTGTAAATTGTAGACACTCGGTGGAACGGAATGAAAGAAATCAAGCGTTCAACACGTTGATGTATTGAATTATCGCATGGAGACGAAAATGGTGATTTAGACCAATCGTGAAATACAATTATTGGATCGCGATACGAAATTTTTTGTTTAATTTTCACTTTCCAAGGATCGAACGAGAGATCTCTGAAAATTCGTTATTAACGAGTCAGGCAGTAAATTTTTTAAATTGTTTAATTAATTAATTTTGTCAAATGATAATCTGATTGAAATTTGAGCGAAATACGTTCGCTCATTGCACATATGTAGTTATCAATAATTAGAAATAATGATAAAATGGCTCGTCGATAATGGACTTTAATATGTCTTAATATCTTAGTACGTTACAATTTATATATATATATTTATATAAATATTTAATATTTATATAAATTTATTTTATTTTATATATATATATATATATATATATATATATATATATATATATAGTATGTCCTTTTTACGCGTTCTGTTTCTACGACAGTTTTGTAATTCTAGAATTACAAAACATATATATATATATATATATATATATATATATATATTTATTTATTTATTTTATATATAGAATTACAAAACATTGTCGTACCACACTAGGACACTAAAAATCTCCGTAAAAGTAGCAACATCTGTCAGTAGAAACGCCTTATTTTTGTAAAAATAAGGCGTCAGTAAAAAAAAAGCCGAAATATCAGACAGAAAAAGCGCGCAAGAAACGTTCGCTGAAAATAAGACGTATCAAACGTTTTCGCGCACCGAAACGATCAAATATGAATCTCTCACAGGAAACCAGATATAGCTACGATTCGATCGGTAAAGATTCAGTGGAGTACTCTCGAATTACGCGGACGTGGATTTAGCAGGGAAAGCGGGGAAAGAGCGTCGTTGGCGTAATAATAGGAAATGGGTCGGCAGGCGTGGAAAGACAGAGGAAGTGTCACTCAAACACCTTCGTTCCGTGTCAAACGACGAATCGATGTAACAGACGTACGACGTGTTCCCCTCGAGCTGCTTTCCAGCTTCCACCGGTCGTCTTACGCGGATTGACAGATGTTTTTCTCCGGCACTGGTATTCTCGGACTAGGTGAGTCAACGCTTTGGAAACGCTCGATTTCTTTCATTTATTTACGGGCCCCGTGTGAGATAATGGATGGAGCCTCTCTCGCGCGAAGCCTCCGGCGATTGACGTTCTCCCTCTCTCTCTCTCTCTCTCTTTCTCCCCTCTCCGATCCGAATCGATCGAACTACAAACGTATTTTCGTACGTGACACTCGAGCTTCGTAGTTGACGTCGTTCTACGTCATTCCATTCGAGTGTACGTTTCCCTCGCGTTAATTCATTCTTATTATAGCTCGGAGCTCCGCGGTTCCGAAGACCGGGGCTATAACCCCGATTGAACTTTCCGCGGAGCCCCGAATCCTGCAGTACGGTCGCAGGTCCTAAAAATACGATTTTTACCCGACGTACGAACGAACAGCGCGAGAGCGAGAAATAATTTACAGGCATCGTCTCTCTTTCGTAGAAAACAGTCTCGAGATTTAATGAACACGTTTCTCAACCGATTCCACGTTGAAATCAATTGTTTGCGCGAGAGAAACACACGACGAGCGTTGAGTCACGGCCTGGTCCGTATTTTTTTTTTTTTTTTTTTTTTGACGATTGCCGAAAATATGTTCAATGGCACATATAGAGTGGTTCAAGACAGTCACCAGCTTGTTTTTCAATATTATTGAAGACACCTCCAACGTTCTAGAAACGTATGGAAAATATAATTGGTTACGAAACAGCGTTTCTCTCGAATCTCGAGTTTTCAATTAAGTGATCGTCAGAATAAGAAAAGGTAGAATCTCAGTTTTACCATTTACAATTTTTCTCAGTTTCACTATTTGCAAAAGCTCAAACTAATCGAGATAGAATCTTCGAATCTTCGAGGGTTTTTGTCAAGTGACGATCAAAGTCGAATCATCGAAGTGAAAATCTTCTGTTGTTGAATAAAGTAGTCTCGTTGATCGAGTGAGGTACATCGTATTGCGATTAGATGAGACTGGTATACAGTTATTAAGTTAAATTTTTATTTCTGAACAAACTAGTGACAATTACTTATTTTTCTAGTTGATTATTGAGCAAAGTGTGCGATATAGAAATGTGGAAAATCAATGAAATACTTCTCTCGCGTGATTTTCTCAAGTCGAGGTTCAAGGAGCAAGATTTTAATTTATTTTAATAATTTGCGTTTGAGTATACATAGTTTTCGTAAATAAATTTAAGGAAATGTATTAAGATTTACTTTAATAATTGAAAGACCATCGAAAAATGATTAAAAAATGCGGGTTTTAAATATATTGTTTAAACAAATGGTTTTATCGTAGAAACGGTACGCGCCATTAAATTTGTCGTTAAAAAACAATAATTTCATCCGTTTACACAGAAACTGTATCTTCAATAATTTCCGAGATATTTGACAAAATATGTTTCGCACTCCCAACTTTAACCCCTTCGCAGTGGCAACTGGTTCGCGGACCATAACGAGTGACCAAACCGTATACAATAATTCGTCGCTTTCTTTTTCCTTTTTGAACTCGTCGGTATGATATCACCCGGATAGAAATTATTAAGAAGCAATGAACTTATCATTTGTTTTGCCTGGGTTACATTTAACACTAGAACTACCGACGAAAAAGTATAATATTTACAGCAAAGAAATTCAAGCGCAAGATACAAGAAAAAGTTAATAATTCAACATAAAGGATACAAGCTTCTATTGACATATTTTATTAAAAGTCGCTCGAGTATGAAATACATTGCTGCAAATATGTGAAATTTCCATAGAAAATTGTAAATTAGTCATTTTGACCACTTTGGTAGTGTTAAATATACTTGAAACTGAGAAAATGTTGCAATTTGGGGCAAATAATTCTCGACGTGCGTGGCACGTTAAGGGTAGTTTTCGTCCCTTCAACCATTGCCAATAAAAAAAGAAAAAATGCAAATTACGTTAAATATCGGTGACTGACACTTCGCTATGTTCCCTTCTTAGACACACGGTACACGTGTGAATTTTACGTATTCGCACGTCATTTTTCGTCTCGTAAGACGCATCAGTTGCCAGCTTGGTAAATGTACGAAACACGGAGAGGCATGCACGAGGTCAACAAGACCGAGACGGACAGACACACGAGATGTCACTGACAAATAGGAACGTCGCAGATCGACGGACCAGCGGGGTCGAGGCTCGAGGAGAGGACGTGTAGGTGCCACATGGGATAAAATCTTGGAACGTCACGTTTTACCGCGCCGCCGTCGTCTTTGTGTACGTTGCTCTTTGCAGCCGACTGTCGTGATACGGAAAGAAGAGAGAAGGAAGGATACTGTTTCACGAGTATTACGATCTTGCGGTGGGTATATCAGCGTCTCAGCCGCTGAATGGTCATCCGGGCTGCTTCTTGCACCACCGACTCGTCCGCACCCTCCTCGAGCAGTATCAAGCGCTTCGTTTAAACCGCCTCGTCGTTTCGTTCGCTCGTTTGCGCGCAACATCGTCCGCCTCTCTTCGTTACCAACCTTCGTCGTTTCGACGACTGGCTGTCGGGGTTGTCTTTACGATTTCGTCTAACTCTAGCGTTAAGATGTCGATCGGTTTTCCCAGCAACCGTCGACTTCTGCTTTATTGGAACAGTTGCTCACTTTGTTCGTTTAGAGTGAAGAGCGTTACTGTACCAGTGAAAATGATGAAAAATTGTCGATAATTTAACACTAGACAGACCTACAAAAATGGTCAAAATGATCATTTGAATATTTTTGTTAGATATTTCATGGATATAAAACGGCATATTTTTGGAGACTTGAATGATTGAAAAATTGTCTCGTCAATACTAGAACTAGTAAAATGGTCAAAACGACCAGTTGAATATTTTTATTAAATATTTTATAGATATAAAATAGTGTATTTTTGGAGACTTGAATGATTCCTAAATGATTGAAAAATTGTCAACAGTTCAACAATGGTCAAAATAACCATTTGAATATTTTTGTTAGATATTTTATGGATATTAAACGGTATAATTTTGGAGGCTTGAATGATTGAAAAATTATCTCGTTAACACTAGACCTAGCGAAATGGTCAAAATGATCATTTGAATATTTTTGTTAGATATTTTATAGATATAAAACAGAGTATTTTTGAAGACTTGAGTGATTCCTGAATAAATGAAAAATTGTCAACAGTTCAGCAATGGTCAAAATGACCATTTAAATATTTTTGTTAGATATTTTATAGATATAAAACAGTGTATTTTTGGAGACTTGAATGATTCTCGAATACATAAATGAAAGCTCGTATGTGTCCTATTGTATTATAAAGATTTTCCGTTTCTTTAACGCTTCTGATGGAAATTTTATGCGTTAGTCGTCGATAGTTCTAGCGTTAAACTGGCGCAGCTTTGTGAGAAAAGATCATGCAACGATTCGCTTGGCCTCGTTTTAAAGCGCGAAGCTTCTACTTTGATTTGATCCAGCAGGTATCCCCAGAAATCTCTGCCAGACTCAGTTCTAAACTCAGAACTCATTCAGATAACGGAATCCAATACTAGGGAGAAGCGTAATATTCGAATATTGAATTGAGAGCCTGATCTGCTAACGAAGCTTAATACCTTGGACTCGAATGTCGTTCGCTTTCATTTATTTCAAGATAAATTTGGTAAATTAATGTACAACGGTAAAATTCAATTGTTCACTTATCATTGCAACATAATTTATTCTTTATAATTTTCTGAAGTGTGGCAAGTTTTTAAAGCGACTTCCAGATTTTTATAGCAAATTTCCATTGTCACCTTTGGCGTGACACACGTGTTCACAAAGAGCTAACGTCTCTGCAGGCAGTGGGAGTGATGACAGTGGAACTATCAAAATGAACTCCGAGATGTTTAACTAGATTCCCCTAAAAGACCAGAACAAGGTGCTGTTAAGCATATAGTTGCAAGTAAAAGAGTTTCTTTTACGAAAGAATCAGGTAACACGACATTTCGAGTTCATCCATTTATTCATTGTGGAGGCACCAAGTGTCCAAGTTTTTAAGTTCGTATTGAAAGTCTCTTTTACTTTACTTGCGTACGCAGTAATATCGAGAAACGTTCTTAAAAACGTTCCTTTCCGCGGTTATCACGGACGAGGAAAAATGGCGCGTTTTGCCGAGGATTTTCACTAAAAAAGGAACCGAGGCAAAGAACACGAAGAAGGACGTTTTGTGCGGGATTTAAAACGGCGACATCGTATCGCGAGAGTGCGCGTAAGGCGAACGAACGACGTTGTGGCGGCAGACGACGTCAACGACGCTAGGGATCGTCTAAATTTTTCACGAGCCCCTAATGCACCCGCGGCCACATGTTTACAAGCGTTGGAAAGAGAGAGCGAGAGGGGGAGAGGGGAACGTTCATTAAGTCTCGTGCATAATCATCGAAGATTCACATTAATCTGGAATAATTGTCTTACATTAGCGCAAGATTGTTAAACATTCTCGAGCGCTGAGTTCTTTCGGCCATTTTCAAAAATATGTTTACTAGATCAAGGACTACGAAGCACCCACGTACATCAAGGTTGTTTTTTAACCTTTTGTGGTTAATTTTGGAATAACGTGCCACGTACGTCGAGAATTTTTTGTCCCAAATTGCAACATTTCCTCAGTTTTAAGTATATTTAAATGCAACACAGGCAAAACAAATGATAAGTCTATTACTTCTTAATAATTTTTAATCAGTGATATACCGACGAGTTCGAAAAGAAAGCGAGGAATTATTGTGTACGGTTCGGTCACTCGTTATGGTCCGCAATCAGTTGCCAGCGCGAGAGGTTAATCACTGCCACGCAGGTCGAGAATTTTTTGTCCCAAATTGCAACATTATCTCAGTTTTAAGTAACACAGGCAAAACAAATGATAAGTTTATTACTTTTTAATAATTTCTCATCCAGTGATGTAATACCGACGAGTTCGAAAGAAGAAGAAAGCGACGAATTATTGTGTACGGTTCGGTCACTCGTTGCTGCCAACGCAAGAGCGTTAATATTATCGAAGACACCTTCAGTTTGAAATTACTTGCGTTTTACAATGCCTACAGCCAACTGTCGAGGAAAAACCGCACGGTTTCATTGACCAGCCTAATATATTCGCTGTGTTTGTCAAATTGGGCAGGGAGCGAAATTTCGTTGCGACGCGACTTGCAGAAGAGTAGCAAGTGGGATGGCGCGATCAACGCCGAAAACATTCCTTCTTCCCGTCCAGTTGGAATGCAGGGCATTAGGCGCGATCGATCAAACCGGCAACCGGTTGTATCGGCAACGTTTGGTTACGTTATGGCTGCATATTCCACTTAATTAGCCGATCCGGCGAGATGAATTGCTACGATTAAAACCTGCTAGTCGGGTTTGTTGTTGTCGGCCTTCCGCGTATCCTCGACAAAGAAACGAGCTTTTCGATTTGTAAACTGAGAGAGAGAGAGGGGGGGGGCAGCAGATGCCTAACTTTAGACGCCGAGCGACTTGCAGTTTTCCCGATTCTCGGTTTTCTATCACAATTTTGAATTCTTTCGCGATAAATTCTCTCGACGAGCTTCAATCCTGTTCATTACATAGTCGTACGCGTTTCTCGCTTTCTTTTGGACTTACTCTCTCGAAGAGCTAGGAGAAAGTAGAGTTTAAAGGTCTCGAAGAGATAGGGTAGCTAATGCTATTTAAGTTCGTAATAAAATCGGATGTCAAAAAAAAAGAAAATATTCGCACAAGGTTCAAATCTCTTAATTAGACCTCGTATAATAAGAAAATGACGGAACTTTTTGGAAAAAATTGTTTAGCTCGCGGGAAAATAAAATTTTCTGGAGATGTACAAATATCTATGTACTCGGTTTTGCCTCATAGGGGTAGGTAAAGCCGAGCATCTATTACAGTTATAAAATTTTTATTTCTGTTAGTTAAAAAATAATAATAACAATTACTTTTGACAATTTTAACAAATGTAAAGTTATTCTATTTGATCTGTCTTATAAAATATTATGTTAATTACTAGTTTAGAAACTTTCATCATATTTATAAAAATAGATTTGAATTATTTCAACGCATAAAAATCTTCTATTTTAATTAATAGAACAAAAATCGCAAATAAAATATTCGTAGCCCTCTTCAACACTTGTATATGCCACACGTTCCCATTCGTAGCACATAGTGTATTGAATCCTACAGAGTTTTGTTCCATAGTCAAATTGTACCCCGTTTTGCCCTAAATGCATCAATGTACTAAATATTTATACTTCACTTATGAAAGGTGAAAAAAGCGTCAAAATACTCTACTAAAGGACTACTAAAAAAAAAGAAAAAATCCTTTACTCACGTAAATGTTTACAACGCTGCGTGTATGTTGTTTGCTCAGTCACATAATGTCGTGAGGATCCAGCCGAACATCGTGCCACAGTTCGATTACGTATCCAAGCTCTTGTCTCAAAAAAAAAAAAAAAAAGAACAATGGTACGCCGATTTTACCCTACTTCTCCCTAAACAAGAAGCTGCCACCGGAATCATCGAGTATCAACCGCATCAACTGTGAATGTTTACCTTCCACTTTGGGTCGATTCTTGTTCTCGTTTCTCAGTCCGAGAGATCAGAGGACAGGGGGCAGAAGGTAAAAGTGGCGCCAACGGGTTGGCAGTTTTTCAATGCACACTCAACGAGACAGACTTTATCGTTCCATTAACCTTCCGCGGCCGGAAGCATCGCGCGTAAAACACGCTTGCGTACTCTGGTTCCTAAAATTCATTCGCGGGTGACGGCCTCCCGGTGGAAAGGATTAAACGCCGCAACATCCCTCCATCGATTTCACGGCGCCGTTGCGTGATGCACGCCGTGCGTACAAAGGAAACAGACGGAGAAGAAACTCGGTAAACACGCAAGCGGCCGCGAAATATTTATAGAACGAGATGGGGACACAGAGATCGAAGCGAAAACTCAAGAATCACCGAAAGACCGAATGGTGAGACTCTCCGCAGTCGCCAGTTTTTCCAATAACAGCAGCGTACGTATCCGTTGTCGTTGAGAGAGATAGATAGATAGATAGATAGATAGAGAGAGAGAGAGAGAGAGAGAGAGAGAGAGAGAGAGAGAGAGAGAGAGAGAAAGCGGTTTGGGTTAGGTTTGGCTGAATTGCATCGAGTTCACGACCCGTCGCGTCTACAGCCACTGATTCACTCTCCGCGGTCTTGTCCCTGTGTTTCCTTTTGTCAGCCGTGTGCCACGCGTTTCGAGAGGCCAGACGATGATTTCACACGCTGCATCCACCACACGCCGCCGTCTGCTTCTGTTTTCGTCTGTCCCTGTCAGTCGACGACGGGGAGGAGATATTGTCGACTGGGAAATTCGCGAGCACACGCCGAGAGCAGCCCAGCCGTCGTCTTCTGCGTCTCTCCATTCGACGCGGGGGACACGTGTAATTACGGGCTTCCAATTGTTGTTTCCTGTTGCCCCAGATAAATTTCCCGCGGCTGACGCGTCGTGTTAATAAGTTCGAGCACGAGACGTCAAAGCGCCGGGAATAACCCTTTGTTGCCGAATAATTCAGATCTGGATTCTCTGGCGTCGCCGCGCCGAGGCTTCACGCCTGTCGACGTGATTTCGCCCGATGCCTCGCAGACGATTGCAGATCCAGATCCTTTCGTCCCGCTGTTTCGGCAATTACGGATTCAAAAATGAAACGATTGTCCTCACCGCTGTGCGCCTTTTGAAGAAGAAACGAAGAATTCGTCGTGGAAAGGTACCGCGGTCCGAAGAACGAAAAGAGAAGAAAGAGAAGAAGGAAAGAAAAGGCAAGCGGAAAGAGGTTTCTCCAGGGAATAAACAAGCGCGTCAACGTATTTCCCTTGCGCTTAGCTAATGACCTGTTCTTGCGAGTTTGGCTGGATGGGGGGCGTGGGGGGGGGGGGGATGGAAATTCAAGATTCTCGCGTGGCAGGAAACGAATCGTCGATGGGACGGTCCAATCGCTAATTCCTTCCGAGTCGAGAACTCCTCGCTGCCTCTTCACTCCTCCGATCCATTGAACTGCTCTCCATCTCTCCCGGCAGCATCTCCGTCGTCGTCGTCGTCGTCGTCGTCGTCGTCTTTTCACTTCTGTTCTTTCTCGTCTCGCTTTTCCTCGCGTTCTCTCGGCTTGCTCGATCTCCTTTCACCAGCCGCTACAACCCCCCGTCCTCTCGTCCCTCCACGCCGTTCCCACCCCCGTTGGTCGTGCCGCGTTAGTATTCAAAGACCTCATAACAGACTCCTCGCTCATTCTGTCTTTCGCTTCCTCGTCGTCTGCCCTCTGGTCGCCGCCGCCGCCGCCGCCGCTTCTCCTCCTTTTTCCATCTTTTTCTTATCCAACCTGGCCTCCTCTCTTGGTCCTCTTCCTGCTTGGTTGCTTGCTCGCTCGCCTGACTCCTCGGTCTCCTATCGACAAAGGTATGCGGCCCTGCCCCCTTTTCCACGAGAAGAGAAACGAGACCAAGGAGGCACGGAGGTGTAAAGGAGGAGACACGGTGCGGCGGGGGTGGAACTGCGAGAGGTGGAAAAGCAGGAGGTGGATAACGAGAGGAGTAGGAAAGGCAAGAGGACGACAAAGAGGCCGACACAATGACTGGCCTTTTCTCGGCGAGGTTTGAATATATCGGCAGCTCGTGGAGGGGTATGAATTGGTAATAGAGGAAGTCGGAGGTCTCTCGCCTAACCCCTGGTCCCTCTCTTTCTCTTTCCGCGCACTCCTGCCCCCATATTTTCTCCTTTCTCCCTCTCTCTCTTTCTCTTACCCCTCCCCTGAACCCCGAACCCCTCCGCTAACGTTGCTCCTCTCGCTTATTTTCTAAGAGCTCGACCCGACTCCTATCTCTAGACAATTTGTGCCCTTTCTTCCCCCTTTGCTCGTCGTCGTTCCACTTCTCCCTTCGTGGTTCCATCGCCGTCCTCCGACACCATTTTCTCACGATCTGCCTCCGAGAGAGGCCGCGCACCGTCCAACCGTCGTGCCTGACCGTGTCTCTCGTTTTAATCGATGCGCCGGGATGTCACCGATATGTCTCGTGGAATTTGTGATAATGAAAGAATCCCACTGAATTCTGCCGCTCTTCGGCGAGGAGTTTCTGTTGCGACGAGTCGTGTCTCGTCGAGGGTGGCCGATTGAGAACCGATGCTCTTCCTCTCCTCCCCCTCCCCTTCGCGTACCCCGTTGAATCGCGTCGGGGAAGCTACTCATTATCATAACACCGATCGCGCATTCGATCTGCCACTTTCGTCCAAGAATCTCAACGCTATGGAAATGAACTGTATCCGCGCGCTCCAGTCCTCGAGCTTCTTTGCCCCTCCGAGCTTTTCCAGCGGCGGTTTGGAAATTTCGTCGTTCGTCGACTGTCACGCGACGAGGCAACATTGCGCCGTTTTTAGCCAAGCGTAGTTTTTAGTCTTGAAGGGTTTGAGGAAGTATAATTATATTGTACCTAGACATTTTTATTTATTTCTTATTATGGCGAGGATGATGGGTAAGGTGAGGAAAGGTTATGCGAGTCGCTGCCTAGACTCATCAGTAGGACTGATGGCAGCGATCCCTTATCCCAGACGCTTGTTGTCATAACTACTCGCTAGGCTGGACGGTCACCCATCTCAGCGGTGTTCCGCACTCTGCTTGCTTAACATCGAAGATCGCTAGACTTCGACGCTAGACGCACAGCCACTTGCGGCTTGTACGAGTCGATGTTCGAGACTCGTACTCGAAACGCGCTATAGGCCGTTACAGCGTCTCGCGAAATCAACGCGCGCGGTAACGCGATTTCAAAAGGAAATCGGAGAGGAAAGGAAAACTTCGCGAAAGGAAAACGGAGAAAACACTCGCTGGATACCATTTCGGTCGTGGTATATCGGGGGGGGGGGGGGCGATCTGCCGCGAAAGATCCCGCAATTGAATTTCGATTATCAAAGCGAACTCTCTCTCTCTCTCTCTCTCTCTCTCTCTCTCTCTCTCTCTCTCTCTCTCTCTTTCTCTCGAGGTGCGTTGCCCTCGGCGTGAGTCAGCTTTTATCGCGTCAGCGTCCGGAGGATCGAAACTCGACCCTCGGCCCCCGTAACGAAATTAATTAAAACAGAAGGGTAGTCGCTGGAATTGATATATCTGTGCTGCCCTTTCGGGATCCTTGGGTGACCGCTCCCCCCCTCCCCCCAAAAGCCTCTGATAAAGGCACGCGCGCGCCGAATGGAACGACACCGGGCCTGGAGGAACACGCCAGCCTGGGATATACACACCCCCAGGAGAACGAGGAGAGGAGAGAACTCTCGTCAAAGAAATTTCATCGATGCTCGGGACACAGTCGCGGAGCGCTGAAAGTGGCTCGCGTTTGGTTTCGATAAGTGGCTGTTGAGAGGGTAAATGCCGACGGTGAGGATCTCCGACAAGGGGCAGGTGGGCGGCGGAGGGCGAGGAGAGGCGAGAGGGGGTGGCTACGAAGGGACGAGGATTTGTTCCTGATTGCCTTTTCGCAGGAAATCGACGTTGGATTAAAGCTTCCCGATTCGAAAGGGCTCCTTTGCCACGGATTTCGATCGCGATTGGCCGCAATTTAGTCGTGGACCTTGGCAGGCGTCTTAGGCGACTACCGGCAAGGGGCGCGCGCGCGAGAGAGAGAGAGAGAGAGAGAGAGGAAGAGAGAGCCGCCCCTTTGTACATACCACTTTGAGAATCGTTTATTTCCACTCTGCATATTCCGCGTGCGAACGCGCTGCTTCTTTTACATCTTGAATTGCGGTTTCTCTCTCTCGGTGGCTAGAAACCCTTTTGTTACGTACTCGTCTCGCTGTACTATTCGTACGGTCGAGTATTTGTCTTGTTGGATGTTCAAAAGTGAAAATTTCACTTGACATCAGTGAAATATGTATTAATACGTGTTGATGGTCAACGATTGCTGACCTTTAGAAACGAGCTCAGGAATGTCGCCACTTTATATTTTACTGTTTCTGTTTTTTTACTGTTGCTCCGGTGTGGCGGTACTATCGGGGTGTCTTCCCTGTTGCTATGCCACTGCACGTGGTCACTCGCATTTCTTCTTTGGACCGAACAACTTGTAAAGGACGTTCCACGTATAGTCTCGAAATAAATATATATTTTTCTCACTATTAACTGGACACGTGTTTATTCCACCAAAACCTAATTCCATCAATACGAATATGTATGAATATGATATATAATGTACGAATACTGCATCGGTATAACTGATACAGCTGTATACTAAAATTGCATTAGTATAATTAATATATATGAATTATATCGGGGGTGGTTCATTTAAGCGGGACCACCTGAATATATTCGAATTGTGATGATACAGAAAAATATTTTTCACCCGTCGTGAATAATATCGAATAACTGGTGAGAATTTGTTTTTCGAACGTCATCTTTTTCCCCCGCAGAATTTTCAAGGTCATTGACGTTTTCTCCCCCCATACAACTATATTTTTCTTTTCATTTCAGCGGGTGCTTCTGCGGGTTAATATTTTTGAAAATTATCAAAACAAAAAAAAAAAAAATAATAAAATCGTCCAAAAGAAATACAGATCATGAATGAGAGCTCGAGAATGTTTAACATTAACCAGAAGCAGAGGGTGGTGGTGAACGTGAGGAACGCGCTAGAACGATCGTGAGTCGAAACGAAAGGTGGACGTTTTATTTCGAGTTTCCTTCCTTCGCTCGCATTTAACGACGACGCCGAGCGTGTGTTACGCGCTCGGTGTGCCAAGTCTCGAGCCGAAAACGAATGGGGAAGCGTAACCAGAGGAGGATGGAACGAGGAGGAGAGACGTCCGGCCTTGTTCGTTCCGTCCACGTAATAAAATGTCGCGGCAGCGCGCGCGCATAAACTTTCTTTTCTTAATTATCGTCGCTTCGTTAATTTCTGTGGCCGAGGTCGTAGCTTCCCCGGGAAGACAGCCACCGCTCGTGGCCCGCAGCAGCCAAGCCGCAAAAAAATCGCGAACGAGTGGGAAACACAGAGCGCGATCAGAAGGATTGAAACTCCGATAGTTCTCCGTTCAGTCTTTCTCTCATTATTCTTTTTTTTTTTTTTTTTTTTTTTATAAAGACACGAACTCTTTCTTTTGTAGAAGGAAAATTCTTTCAGAAAGAAATACGCTCGTAAGACTGTGGAAAAATGAAATTTGCGAGCGCGATAGAAACGTCAGAGGCGCGCGCGCGAGTCGCTTTGTCGTCGGAGCATGAAAAGAGCAGGCAGAGGAGAGAGATAGAGCAGAGCTTTCTTGCTCGGCTCAAAGGGAAACGAAGCGAGCAGAAGCGAGCAAAGGAGATAGGAATTATCCGGTTCTGTCAGTATCTCATTTCCCCCGGCCGCGGCCTCACGAAAAACGGAAGCTACGCGTCAGGGATTACGCTCGGGGAAAACGCGTGACACGGCGGCACGCGAGCAAGCGGGGCGAGGAAAGTGGCAAAGAAGGAAGAGGATCAAAGGAGGGGTCACGCGAGTTTAATCAACTCCCGTGGGAACGGTCGAAGTTTCCACAGATTCGCCGCGCGCGGATACAAAAGCCGGCGACTGGTCTCGCGCCTTGAAAGAAGCAGGAATAGCCTTCCAGCCTTGGGGTGGAACGATGGGGTAGTTGCTCGTTCCTCGTACTTGTCCCTGCGTAACGAGAAACGCAGCTACACCCACCGCCTAATTGCGCCTTCTTATCGAGAGTTACGCCGTCGGCGGAAATTTCTCAACGTTTAACCGAGGTCTACGCGCGTTGCATTGGCACGCGTTGAAGAAAGAAGAGGCGAAGGAAGGAAAGGAGAAGAAAACTTCTGGGGAAAAAAGATCGGAGGAGAAAGCAAAGAGAAAAGGGGGGGAGGGGCGGCGAAGGAGTAGCGGGGAAAGTCAGCGAGGGGGGAGGGTAAAGGATGCGAGAGGAGCAAGAGGGGTGGAGGAGAGTCGTGTCGCTTTACGGAATTAAGGGCCGAAGGACATAAAACCCGGCGCACTCGACTCGCTCGCTCGCTCTCGCCGTGTCTCGCTTCCTCTTCCATTTCTCTGTCCCTCGCAGTCTGCGTGCGGGTGCTGCACGCGCCGACAAAAGCACGAACCGCACTGAAAATGTCATTACACGGCATCTGCCCCCTACCCCACTTCTCGCTCATATATATTTCTAAGAAGAATACGCGCGCTTTCGCGTTTCCGATGCTGAGTGCCGCGGCGCGTGCACTCGACTCGCACGCATCGCCGAGACGGAGTTGCGTGCACAGAGAGAAAGAGAGAGAGAGAGAGAGACCAGGAGGAAAAACTGCGCAGTAGATCGCGTCTCTTTCGAGCCTCCTCTCGGCGGCAAGAGTACCAAATAATCGGGCGATGCGTGTGCGTGCGTGCTCGCGTCATCCTGCTCTCTGCTTCCCGCCGCTTCTCAAACGCGCCTCAACTTTTCACGTTATCCGTTCCTCGATCGAGACGGTTTCTGCCGTAAATTTTCTCGTCTTTGCTACCTTGGAGTGACAAAAAGCCTTTCTAGATTCCTCTACGTTCTCGTAGAGGTGGCTAATTAAAAAAGTTCACCCCCTCGAGCTCGACCTGCGTCCGAATAATTTTAGAGTTTTTCCACCATCGCTCGTTCGGACACGATTGCCACGATCTCGACCTGTCGCGTCTTACCTTCGAAGGAAACAGTCTTTTTTTCTGTCGCGCAGGAAAACAGGCGAAACGTAAAAGCGTAAATCTTTTTCTCTCCTCTCCGGGGGGAGGGGGGGGGGAGATAATCTTTCCGATAGAGCAGAAGTTGTTATTAACGTGGCGCGCCCGATCGATGAAATTACATTTCGCAAGAAGAATGCCAGCCGAGGTAATACGATAATCCGATTAACGTACGACCTGTTACACGAGCGCATTCGAGAAACGTATCGTTTGTCTTGAGCTTGGAATTACCAATGTGCAACGTTATGTATCTCTGTGACAGCCTATGTATCCTCCCTCGAAGCACTTGCCAGTAATCGAGATGGTTGCGAAGCTTGCACGAAATTCACACATTGTCGTCCGTTTTTAATTTACCAAGGAACTAAACGATCCAAGTGTGTCATTTTTCTTTTTCCGCGATTTCTAATTGTCGCCTAAAGTAACGAGAACGGCGTAAAATTCGTGGGATGTAGGGCGAATCGGACGAGGGGAGAGAAAGTTCTTAGAAATGAAATACCATTCGATCGAAAGGATGATATTTCGCGAGAAAGTTTTGATCGAGCAATTCGAGTTACTTGAGCTACGAATTTCCATTTTCGGGACAGCTCTTGTCGCCCTGGTACACAGGCTACGGGGTATTAACAAATTTTTAATTTTAATTTTTCTCCCGGTCCTCGATCGTGAGTACAAGTACATATTCCCACGTTGCGTTTCGTTTTTAGAGAAATTAAATGAAAAAAATTCGACAGACGCAGCGGTCACAAGTTTTTTCCATTTGTTAAATTTTACGAAACGTTACGTTCGATCGTCGAATGGTAGCGAGAAACGTGAAAATGGATTTCGAAAACTAATCGAGGACGAGAACGTAGGCTGATCGCAAATTCGTCGGGGGAATTATGCGAACCACGCCCTGCTTTGGTAGCTATTCCCGCGGAACGAGTCGGTGCGATTCTCGACCGCTTCCCGCCGCCGCCGTTCGCTTCGTGATGAATTAATGCCTAAACAAACGTAGCCTCCTGGCAAACAATTAAAGTCCAAACGTCGTTACGCGATAATCTTGGCGTGTAAATTTTCCCGCTGGAAGGACCGTGTGCCATGTGAACGTTTTGGTCTCATTCACCGTGCACGATGAATGAAAACTTCATCAAACCTCTCCCCGCAATTTCCCGTCTTGAATCACGTTCCATTTGTGATATAATTTCAACTTTATCCAACGTACGGGTGAAAACGTCACTCGGAGGGAGGACTCGCGGCAACTTTTCTCCGTGGAGTGAAAACAAGGCGATCGTCTCCCGATCTGTGCTCGTTTCCTCGTTTGTATCGCATCAAGGAGCAAACATGGCGAAAAAATCGAGAAGCAAGAGAAGCGTAATCCCTGTCCACTGGTCGAAACGCAACTCGAATCCGAACACGACGAGAAGCAGAAATTGAGAGGAGAGGCAAAACAAAGAGAAACGGCAAAGAGAGAGAGAGAAAGGGAGGGGGGGAGAATGGGTAAAGGGAAGAGAAACTAAATAAAAATCGCGGCGACCGCGAACGATCCTCGAAAAAGCCCCGTGTGTCAGTGGCATCCACCGGGTTTCCCACGCAGCGATCCCCGGTGCATCGGACACACCCTGTATGTACGCCGGGTTTCGCGGGCGTCCTATCTTACGGAGAAGTTTCGCTGCGTGTATGCGTGGATGAGTTTTCCCGCGCGCGGCAACCGACGTCGCGGCGCGATTGGCGGATCGAAGTTAGCGCGGGAGGCCGTTAGCCCTCGTGGTTGTGGAGGGGCGGCAGGGTCCGAACGGCGGGGTAATGGTGGGGGGGATGGGGTACGACGACTGATCGAAGGGGAAGCAGCTGTGGCGCTCTGTCGTGCGACGCCGGTCGGAGGGGAAACGTCGTAGGGGCGGTAGGAGGAGAAGGTAGGGGAAGCGAGCGGCAGAAGTGGAATGGCGCGGCGCGCGAGGGGAAGGCGATGTCGGCGCAGCGGGGCGGCGCGGCGGGTGTGCAATAGTGGCGGGCGTAGTACGTAGCGCGGACCCATAGTATTACTACGCAGCGGCGAGATACTACGTAGTATCCGAGAGAGTGTAGCGCCCCGCGGGGTTGCGTCCATTGATCCCCCGGACTCTCTTCGTCGCTCTCGTGCAACCGTTTCTCTCTCTTTCTTTCTCTCGCTCGTTCCCCCTTGTCTCGCTCCGTTTCTCCCTCTTGCTCGCCGCCGCTTTCTCCCTTTGCTTCGCGTACGTACTACGTCTCTCCTACGTCCCTCTCTCCCCCTCCCCGCCCCGCCACCGCCGCCCTCTCTTCCTGTCTATTTCTCTTTCTCTTCGCAGCTTCAATCTCTTCCCCTCGCTTTAACGGTCTCTTCGTTTCTGTCTCTATTGATACGCGTCCGTCTCACCGTCCCGCTCTTCGACTCGCTCCTCGTCCCACCATTTATGCCGGGGCCTTTCTTTCTTTCCCTTGTTCGCTTCATATTTCTCTGCCTCCTCTCCGCGGCTTCGTTCCTGTCTCGCTTCGCGTCCTTTTCCCTCGCTCTCTTCTCGCTTCCTCCATTTACGCGTAATTCTCTCTCGTCGCCGTGCCGCGTCTCTCACTCTTTCTCTCTCTCTCTCTCTCTCTCTCTCTCTCTCTCTCTTCTCCGTTTCTCTCGGCGCCGCGCTCTGCCCCGTTCACCAACGACTCCGTTTCCGTCCTCCCTCGTTCCCGTTCTCGTTCGCGTACTCATTCTCATTCTCATTCTCATTCTCATTCTCATTCTCATTCTCGTTCTCGTTCTCGTTCTCGTTTATTTCTCTTTCGTTTTCGTTTCTCCGCTTTTCTCGTCCCGGTCGTCGCGCGACCGACGCTCGTCTTCTTGCGACGCGGCGCGGCGGTGCGGCGGTCGCCAACCCCTCGGTCGGCCTCCGCCACCCCCTCGAGCGCCGTTCGATAGAGGCCGATGATGCCTTAAGCTCGAATCACGCCGAGTCAGCCGGATCCGAACGAACTTTCGCCCGAGATCCTGTCTGTCGTTCGAATCCGATGAAAATCCTACGAAATAGAGATCAAAGGCGCGCCCGGCAAATGGAAAGAAAGAAAGAAAGAAAGAAAGAAAGGTAGAAAAGAAACGCGGAAGCCCATCCGGCGGTGGTGCTTGAACGGTGAGAGCCGAGCGCGCAAACACACACCCGAAGCTTTTCTCTCTTCTCTCTCTCACTCTCTTCCTGCTCGGAGAGAGACCACCAGTCTCTCGATATCCTCAGAGTGTTTTGTAATCCAAGTTGATAACGCTCGACTCGGGGAACGTCGCGCTGACTGTTCGAACTTATTTGCGGGAGATTTGCTCGTTCGAGGCGGGGATGCGATGGAATACAAGGGGGATTCTAGCACGGCTTTGCCGATGTTCCCTTTCTCCCTTTCTCCCTTTCTCTCGTTGCTCTTTAACACACTTTCATCTTTACCCGGGATTCCGATTTTAATCGAAGTATTACCGCTCCCGTCTCCTTCTGTCCACTCTCCTTTTCGAATCTATCCTCTTAGAAGATTCTGACGAATTTCATTAGACGCCGCTACGACAAGTACTTCAGATTAGAAATCCGGTCGGTTGTTTGCGATCGTTGATTGAACTATGTACATCCACGGTTTCCGCCGCGAGTTCAAAGGGACGCCGAATCGCGGTTATTCGCTGGGAAGCAGTTCGGGCGTGCCGCGATTTCCACCCAATCCCTGGTATCGAGTCGATGCAACGCGTCTTGAACTTTTCCTCGTTTATGCTCGTCCGGCCGTTGCCGCGGCAGATAGAAACGCGCGTTAACGCCGTGCTCGCGAGCTGGCAAACGAACCATAGCACGAGATTAGCCGATTCTTCTTCGTGTAACTGAACGCTCGTAGCTACCGACTTTTCCACCCGATGGCGCCGCGGAAATTTTCAAATCGATCGCCGCGCGACAACGCGCACGGGGGCGTATCTCGCGCCACGATCGTCTCGAAATCTTTCGATTTCCCGATAGTTTCGCGTGGCACGACTCGCTTTCGAAATGAAGTTCGCACGATGCGCGAACACGTCCATCGCGATAGGTGTGAAAGGCGGAGTTGCGTTGACGAAAGAACGATCGGTTGCAATTACTAATTTTGCATTTTAACCGCGTTTAGTTCTTCCTGACGTTCTAAATCGTATCGCGTCGTTTCGTTTATTGCTTGGTGAGAAATAGTCGCCGAATGAAACGCACAGGGTGTCGAACACGAATGCCTGATCAAATGATCGGTTTAAAATTCTGCTTTCATTATTTTCTTTCTTTTTTTTTCGTTCTTTTGGTTCACTTAACTCTTCTTAAAAAGATGTGAAAATCATGTGTAATTTTTTTTTCTTATTATCTACAAGTTGTTGCGTTAAATTGACAGTTGCCTGTATTTCTCTCGTAGAAACACGTTTACTTCATGATAAGAGGCGAGGAATAGTCACAGAGTGAAATGTACACGCCTAATCGATCAAACGACCGGTTTAAAAGTCTGATTATATTGTTACCTTTTTCGTTCATTTGACTTCCTCTAAGAAGTTGTGAAAATTTATAATTTCTTTTCTCTCATTATCTAAAAGTTGTTTCCTATGTTAAATTGACAATTATCTATGTTTCTTTTGTAAAAAGACGTTTATCAAATCGTCATTTAATCGATCACGATGGGTCATTATACAGTATGATTCACGTAACTTGCACACCTAACTTTTAAATTATGCGTATACAAGTATTGGTGCGTTTAGTGCGAGGGTATAATGTACGCATAAGTGGAAGGAAAAGAATGTTATATAAAGTTTGTCAAGAAACGCCTTGTCAGCAAGCTGCAAACAAATATCGTACGTATGAAATAGATAGCTGCGCATTTTTCAATGCAACACGCAGAAGGCCGACTGTGTTTATCCGGTTTGCGTAAATACGCATTATTTATCATTTGATAGCAGTTCTGTGTCTTCATTAACTGGTTATAAGACAATATGATGCAAGAAACGATGATTCTTGTACTCGAATGCAAGCTATGCCTGTTTCGTATGTACAAAATTATAATTACACTCTGCGTTCCTTGACAAATTTCACCTAATATTTTTCTCTTCTGTTTACATGTAGATCCTTCCAGTTTCTCTTCCAAAAAAACACGAAATAAATACGAAATAAATACACTACCGACGACAATCTGACGCTAGAGCTAGAGATACGAAAGTAAAGTAATCGCATTTCCGTTTCGATCGAGGTGTACGTGCCTTCCGCGCCAGCTCGAGAAGAGCTCGTCGTTTGTAATTTCGCAATCAACGATCGAACGAATCGCGAAGAATTATTAACACGAGTAACGAGCAGCAGCGTTTCGATAACGCCACGCGTGATCTCACGTCGAAAATATTCCAATACGGCGCGCGCGTCGAACAGTTAACGTATGTGTTTGCCAACGCGAGATTGCAACGCGTTTCGTTAAATCGTTCGTCGGGACGGCGGTCTGTGCTTAAATTGCCTTGGTGCTTTCTCAATAAGGTGTAGCACCGCCTCGTGGAATAAGAACGGCCAGGTTTTTGCCGCGAATCGCGACTACTTGTCTCCATTAACCCTTTGCAGTGGCAACTGGTTCGCGGACCATAACGAGTGACCGAACACAATAATTCGTCGCTTCCTTTCACTTTCGAACTCGTCGGTATGACATCATTGGGCAAAAATTATTAAGAAATATTAAATAAACTTGTCATTTTGTTTTGCCTGGGTTACATTTAAATCAACTTAAAGCTGACAATGAGAAAATGTTGCAACTTAGAAAATTCTCGACGTGGGTGGCACGTCATTGCAGCGCAAGAGGTTGACCACTTGCGCTGGGAACTGATTGCGGACCATAACGAGTGACCGTATACAATAAATCGTCGCTTTCTTTTTCTTTTGAACTCGTCAGTACGATGTCGCTATAGATAAAAATGATTAAGAAGTAACAAATTTGTTACTTCATTTTGCCTGGTCTGTATTTAAATATACTTAAAACTGAGAGGAAATATCAAATTTAAAAATAAAATAAAAAAATAAAAAGATCAATTTTCTTTACATTTTCTCAAAGTATATACGTTGGAAAATGTCCATGTAAATTTGTTCACTCGAGTGAGAAAGGAATTTGTACGATTCGTCGTTTTTGAAGTGTATGTACACGCAGCCGAGTATATACGTCGCGTACCGTAGGCAGTTTGCGCGCGGTGAAATGGAGCCGCCGTTGGAAAGTAGTACGGCCGTGTTTACAAACAGTAAAGAGCCGTGGCGAGGGGCAAACCGGAAAGGGGGAACAGAGGAGGGTGCAAAAGCCCCGCCGCCGGGTTCTACGGCCTACGCACAGCCGCGACGTATCCGTCTGTTGTCCCGTTCCTCGCCGCGGCGCGCCTTTGCGCAGGCTACCTGCCGCGTCACAGTCTACCGGCGCCAAATTCAAAAGTCCCACCCCTGTTACATCTGTCTTCAGTTCGATACGATTTCGTTGCAATTTTTCCATCGTGCGCGCTTTGACACGGGATACAAAGCTATCAAATTGACGACTGACTGAGCCCAGAGTGAAGGTCAACCTCGACACACCCTTGGCCACATAGAATACGTCCTAAAGCTACTTCCACTCCACGAAAAACCATCACAATCTTTACTAAATTTGAAATAACCAGAAAATAAATTCCAATTGTCACGGCTCGAGTGAGAAAACAAAACGAAACGAAATTTTTTCGAGATTTTTCTGTTACGATTGAAATTAAAAATTCGTCGCTGTTAAAAAAAACTTTGACGGACGAATCTTTTTGTCTCGCCACAGCCAATTGCGCAATAGTCGGAACATTTTACACAGCGGCGGGACAATTTTGACAGTTTATTCGAGCGACGCTCGCCGCGATTTGCGTGTCGTTGGATATTATTTCTCGTGTCCCGTCTTCCCGACTCGACACGCTGGCCGGCAATTTGCGTACAGCGTGGATTTTTATGCGACCGTGCTGCCGGGCCGGCGTCGAAAAGTAATTCACCGTAAAATCGATGGTTTACGCCGCGATGGTGTCCGCAAAGTATCGTTGACCTCCCGCGCTAATACAGCTTCTCTTATGCACCCTCTTAACAGCGCGTTTGAATTATTAAATCGACTTATGGCCTTGCCGCGCGTTCGGCTTAGATGTACGCGGAAAACCAGTCTCGCCTGGCAGGCTAATCTAGCGATTTGTTGCCGATGGCTGCGATGCACCTGTGCTTCGAGTTACCTCTATATAAACCGATGGAGGAAACGAACGCGAGAGGCGAGAGATATCGAGGGAAGATAGAAAGCGGACACTCTCGCTCTCACGCACAGCCGCGCATTTCTTTTCTCTTTCTCTCTCTAAGCGTTTGACGCTTATTCAGCGAGATTAAGAGGCAAACTGATGCCGGTGGGACGTTGAATTTTAATTCGCCGAGACTTACGGCGTTCGTATTACTTACCCTTCGAAACTGCAATATCCAACCAGTCTGACTAAAGATTATTCTACTCGGCGTATTGAGACCCGGTGAGATATGGCCCGTCGAACAGATTCTTGTCTAATTTCTGACTAATTTTGATCACTTGTACGAATAGAACGCATAATAATCGATTTGGAAATGTTTTTTTCATTTTTAAGGGTGTGTGTGTGTGTGTGTGTGTGTGTGTGTGTGTGTATCTGTGTGTTTGATAGGTTTTCCTTTTTCTTTTTTTTTTTTTTGACGTTCGTGCGGTTGGCAGTGCCGGTTGAAATCTAATTAACCGTTCTATTGGATTCAAGATGCCAGTGGGTTAGCATCGTTCCATTTTCTACAATTTAATTTGTTCTTTATTTTATTACCGCGATCCAATCGATACTCAGGGGCGGTCCGTCCTTTGTTGCAAGTGCGCGGCCGTTTTTCGTTTACACACGTCGTTGCAAACAGGGGTGATTGTCCCTAGACCCTTTCTGTCAACCCTCCTGGACCATCTATCTGTCTGCCCTTCCACGTTCTATATATTGCGTCCTCCGTGTACCCGATTCCTGACCTCTCGTCAAGCTGCACCGTTGCTCGCCCCCTCCGCGCCTGTCGTTTTAAAAAACGCCGTCAGAAAAAAATTCAATGCACCGATGCGCGCGATCTCGTAATGTGATTAGCCGCATATATAGACTCAGAGTATAATTGAACTTGATAAATCTTTTTTTTTTTTTTTTTTCATTCGGCGTCGCGTTCACTTTCGAAATTTCTTTTGAACATTTCATTTGCCATTTCTCTCCTACAGACAGAAGAACGTCGCGCGTCAGAATGTTCTCGGCAGTTGGAAACGAGAGAAAAATGTTACGCATACTTGAAGTTGTACAAAGCTCCTTTGTTCAAGAATCGCAACTATAAATTTATTCTACTACCAACAACGTAACGTTGCAGTTACAGTGACCATTGACAATGAACGCAATCTTCTTACGTATACGATCAAACGTTGTCGAAATTTTTTCCATTATTAAATTAAAAACGAATTAAACGAAGAGTGATTTATGGTTCTTACGTAATTACGTAATTCCTTACTTCTTCGAGAACGGGACGAAAACGAAAGACACTCGGCATAAAAAAGAAGAGAAAAAATAAAAAAGGAATATCTCCGCCACGGGTTTACCCAGAGGAAAATTCAAAAGGGAGAGAGAACGGTGTTAATCGCGGCAGCTACAAGGTTCGTCGGTATTCTCGCCACGCCCGAGAGGGCGCCCCCCTCCCCCCATCCACCCCCTCTCGGTGATATATCGATTCGCTAAAGGACAACGATTAAAAACGCGTGGGGAAAGTGAGTCGACGACTCACGCGTGGAACGATAAATCGAAGCTCTCCGGCCGCGAAAACCGGGCCGTGGAATTCCGCGATATTTATGGGGGTTATTCATTCGGCTTACCGGCAGCAAACTTCACCGCTTGCTCGTGGCGGCCTCTCGCGTTCACGTTATTAGGAGCAGTTTTCATAAATCGCGCCACCGGCGGCGAAACTTTTCGCCCTCTGGATTTCCCTCTGTTCCTGGCCCTCGCCGCTCGTAGCAGTACAGCTCGTACGCGCCGTTAATTAGCAGCTCCTCTCCTGCGACTTTTCCACGGGATCACGGTTACACGTTCTTACCGTTGTTACCGTTGCTGTTGCACCGCTTCTTTTTGCCGAGCGCAAGACGTGCAAACTATTTCCTCTCGGATCTGGTTTCTGTAACACGAAAGAACACTCCGCCGTGTTCGAAAACTTTTCTCTTTCTGTCTCTCTCTCTCTTTTACTTTCTCTTCTGCTCCGGTTCGCGTCGTGCGATTCTTACAGATTATCTGCATCGTGCGAGGAATTTCCAGAGCGGAGGTACGTCTCTCGCTCCGCGGGGCTTTAACGGAGGACGAAGAAGGGTCACATCCGAGGGAACAGGTCTCTTTCGATAAACGACACAAACGATATTTCCCAACGTTCGTCCCGATCGTTCGCGCAAAACACGACTGTTGAATGTTGTTCAACGCAGACGAAGATGTTTCGTCTGACGGAATTTTATTTTTTTAAAAGCCCTTTGCCCTCGACAAAAGGTTCTTTCAAAAGTTCGTATCATCTACCAGCAATTTATTTACGAAGCTGTAGTATTTAGGAGATAGTCGTTCAAATGGTATTTTATGATTGCTACGAAATTTTGTTGATTGTATCTTCCTGTGTATATGTGTTTAAATTTAAAGCAATCGTCAATGTCCAAGTGTAACATACAAGAATTAATGGTAAATAGTTTCAATCTTTGGAAAAATAATATCTTCCATCATTTTTTAAACGTTCGCTAGTTTATGCGAATTATTCAGAATTGAATTATCGAGTGTCAATTGACTCGGGACTATTTTCAGAAACTTCTGAAAAATTCTTTCGCTCTTCTTACGTCGCTATTATTATAGCTTTCGCTCTAGACGTCTGTTCAGACATTATACTATTATGTACATCGCATCACGCAACGCCAAATGTACACGTTCATTGTGACTGTCAGCAAATCATAAAAGGAGAAAGTCCGAGTAGATTTAAGTATCTAATCTTCCCTCAAAAGGGACAGTCGAGTGCAAAGTCGAGTTCAATTTCCGAAAATCCAAGAATCCAAGAACGGAATTTTATTAAGTTTTCGGTACGCTATTATTCGAAAGTGTAAGAATTCAAGAATAAATGAAATTCCCCAATTACGAAGAAAATTGGTCACGTTCCAAAGCTATTGCCAGCTTCGACAATTATACAGCCCGTGTTCAAAGTTCGCGGAACACGAAATTTCGT
This sequence comes from Tetragonisca angustula, assembly GCA_036937485.2. NCBI lineage: Eukaryota > Metazoa > Arthropoda > Insecta > Hymenoptera > Apidae > Tetragonisca > Tetragonisca angustula. Next base: position 245,732 of record JAWNGG020000271.1, on the reverse strand, counting down.
TGTTGCGGGAGTAGCTGCTTATAGGAAATTCGTTCGAGCGCGCGGCCTTAATCGCGCCGGTGGCCGGAACAGCTCAGCTCAAACGTTTATTCGCGATACGCTCGAAAACGCGAATAAACTCGAACTCGAAGGGCGCTGCGAGGTCGGGTAAAGAGGAACGAGCGCGACGCGCAATCCTTTTCTACGAAAGGGGTCGACTCCGGCCGGTGCGAATAGAAACTATCGACCGCGAAACTACCACCTCCAAACGGCCGTTTCCACGAATGCAAAGGCCACGAGACCAACAAACTTTCAATTCATTCGAGTTTCGAAATTTGAATTCAACGATTCAATGGAAATTTCTGTCTCGAAAAAGCACTGGTATTTATTCACAGAAGGAGAGATTGCGGCGCAACCAAGGTCAAAGTCGAGTACCAAAAAATAAAAACGACAGCCGATTTTCGCGAATACAGATGTGGAGAATTTCGATCTTTTTGCGCCGTTTTCGTTGAGCTTCTTCCGCCCCGTTTGCTCCGTCCGCGCCCTTATCCACTTGCGCTGGCAACTGACTGCGGACCATAACGAGTGACCAAACCGTATACAATAATTCGTCGCTTTCTTCTCGGATTCGTCGATATGATATCACTGGATAGAAATTGTTGAGTAGTAATAAATTTATTATTTGTTCTGCCCATTTTGTTTTACTCAAATATACTTAGAAACTGAGAAAATGTTACAATTTTGGGAGAAAAAATTCTTGACGTGCGTGGTACGTCATTCCAGCGCGAGAGATAAATATATATACAATTATAGTTAATTAACAGATATTGATAGAAAGAGTAGCTTTGATATTTAATATAGTAGCTCTAATATATACAATTATAGTTAATTAATAGATATTGACAGAAAGAGTAGCTATGATATTTAACATAGTAGCTTTAATATATACAATTTAAAAGTATCTAGTAAATTTAATAGTAGCGTTTACTACTTGCGCTGGCAACTGATTGCGGACCATAACGAGTGACTAAACCGTATACAATAATTCGTCGCTTTCTTCTCGAATTCGTCGATATGATATCACTGGATAGAAATTGTTGAGTAGTAATAAATTTATTATTTGTTTTGCCTATTTTGTTTTACTCAAATATACTTAGAAACTGAGAGAATAATACAATTTTGGAACAAAAAATTCTCGACGTGCGTGGTACGTCATTCCAGCGCAAGAGATTAATATATACAATTATAGTTAATTAACAGATATTGATAAAAGGAGTAGCTTTGATATTTAATATAGTGGCTCTAATATGTACAATTATAATTGATTAATAGATATTGATAGAAAGAATAGCTATGATATTTTACATGGTAGCTTTAATATATACAATTTAAAAGTATCTAGTAAATTTAATAGTAGCGTTTACTACTTGCGCTGGCAACTGATTGCGGACCATAACGAGTGACTAAACCGTATACAACAATTCGTCGCTTTCTTTTCGAACTCGTCGGTATGATATCACTGTAGACAAAAATGATTAAGAAGTAAGAAATTTATTACTTTATCTTGCCTGGGTTGTATTTAAATATACTTAAAACTGAGAAAATATTACAATTTTGGAACAAAAAATTCTCATTCCAAGCTCACGCCAAGAAGATTAAACGCGAGTTCGAGTACCAAACGAGTCGAGCTATAAAAAAAATGGAGACTGAAAACACGTGAATACAGATGCGGAAAATTTCGGCGGCTTTCCGTGTATCTCCCGCCCTCGGTGGCGTAGGCGAGTTCGCTGGAAGTGCGGCGTCGCTGAAAGGGCCGCGTTGGCTTGACGAGGAGAGCGAGGGAGAAAGAACGAGCTAGTAAATCTAAACATATTGCGTTAGCGGAGAAACAAAGAGCAAGGAGAAGCCAGGCGTGGAGAAAGAGGAAGAGGAAGAGGATGAGGAAGAGGAAGAGGAAGAGGAAGAGGAAGAGGGACAGGTGGCAAAGGAAGGCAGTGGCCCTAAGCCACATCGCAGACGTGCCTGTGGGAATAGAAAATCCCCGTAGAACGGGGCCTGGCTGTGGGGGCTGGCGTGGCGTGGCGTTCCATTTATGTCCAGGAGCGTAGTAGACACCTTGCGGAGTCTGGTGGCGTGGTGCTGCCGCAGGAGCCGAGGGACGAAAGTCGCGAGCACACGTTGTCGCTGGTTCGACAAAGACGCGGCGAGAAAACAAGAAAAGGGACGGGAGTTGGTTGCGGAGAAACGGAGAAAAGCAGAGACAGGAACAGGAGAGAGAGAGAGAGATGAACGTGGGGGACGAACGAGGACGAACGAGGAGAAAAGCGTGCGGGCGAGGGATGAAGGGAAACAGAGAGAAAGAGAGAGAGAGAGAGAGAGGGAGAGAGAGGGGCAGGCAAAGAGGGAGAGAGATGAAAAATCGTCTGCGCGCAAGGGTTCCAGGGCGTTCACCCAAGGGTGGGTCCAGCTCCAGACACAACACTCACACCCCCCCCCCTTTTTATAGGGTGGTAAAGTGCCCCTCTCTCCTTGCTCTCGCTCTCTGTCCCTTCTCCTTCCTCTTCGTTCCTGCCTCTCCTCCTGCCGTGCGGTTCGCCCCTCTTCATCCCCTCCAACGGGCCGACAGGAGGGTGGAGTACGTGCGTTTACGTTGCGCCCCTGCGTTATTTCGTTTCGTTGCGTGGCACACGCACAAAAACGTGCTCCGCTTTTTTCCCTTCTTCTTTATAACGGCTCTAGTCTATCACTTTACCCTCCTGGTACTCTTCTCCGTCAGAAATTCCGATTGTCTATGCCGTTTCTTCTAATCTATCATATCTAACCGCAGTGTTTGCGCGTCTAACGAAACGCTCTCTTCGTTTAAATTTGTAGATTTCGTAAAAAAAAAAAAAAAAGAAAAAAAGAAGAAAAAAAGGAAATCCATCGGAATTGCGGCGAAACTCGACTTCAAATTTCTTCCCTTTCGTCCTCGGCTTGAATTCAAAGTAATTCCAAGTAATTTCGTCTCGCGCGCACTGTATATTCTTTATTGGACACACGGTGCGTCGGTCAGCCCGAGCCCCGTTCCGAATGGAAGCACCACGGCGAAACTTTTGCGGGGAACGAGTTTCACCGAGTCAGCGTATTCTCTCTTCCGAGAGAAGCCGGGCGGTTCGGCAGGACGATTGGACGCGTCGCGCCGCGTCATCGCTCGACAGAGACATCCGCGGACAGGGTTGAGAACCCCTGTAATTAAACACCGGCAAATCCAAAGCGGCGGCCCATTAAAATATCCCCTAACGAGTGTGGGGACCACCCCGTAACCACCCTGTCTGGCGCAACAATGACTCACACTCTCGCGCGTACACACACACACACACACATCCGTGACTTCTGTACGTGCCACTGATCGTCGATCGTTCGCCACCTAGAACGGCAGCACACCACACCACGCCACACCACACCACACCACACCACCGGGGGGCGCGCACGCCGATTTTCAAACGACGCTGTTGTTTACGAATTTTCATCGCGCGAATCATCGATTCACGGGATTTTATTTCACCCCCCCCCTCCCCCACCACCACCTCCTCTCCCTCCCTCGTTTAATGCAAACAAACTTCAATTTCGCTCGCTCGAGGCGAATCAAAGTGGAGGGGGAGTTGGTTGTAATTTAACGCGCGTCGTTTGAAAACAAAAAAAAAAAAAGAAAAAAAGAAAGAAGAAAATGCTGCAGCCAGCAGCGTTTGTCGAAACAAACAGCGTGCGAACAATTGAAATCGTCGTACGACGACGAATTTCCTACGTTTCTCGCGACTCGGGGAAACTCGTGCCTCACTCCCGCCCGGTGGCAACTTTCCCATAAACGACGAACGCAGCCTCGTCGAGTTAGAGCGAGGCTCGTTGACTAACATAAGCAGCGAGGCTCGCGCGCGTTTCGGCTCTCCCGAGGGCCTGGCTTCGCCACTCGCAACCCTCGCCTTGCAACGAAGCATGTGACTACTATGGCTAATAATACGAAACGTAGGCGAGGAGAAGTTTGTCGAATGGACGTCGACGAGAAGTTAGGGTAATACCGCCGAAGGTAGGAACAAGGTGGGAAAAACGTGAAGTCAATCGCGCGTACTTTGTTCGATTAACCTTCGATCGTTTCATTAACATATCACTGCAACCTTTATCGTGAATAGTATAGAATAGCAAAACTCTCACGAGTTTCTGCGAATTTCTTTCTCTCGTCGTGTCGCGTTCTCGAAATTTGTGTCCGCGGTTAACGAGTGCCGCTCCAATTATATCTCGCACAACTCTAATTATATCTCGCGTTCGCGTTAAGTAGATTACCGAAGAGGCGAACACGTTAAACTCGTTTTCTCGTTTTCCCTTCCCCTCCGTCGTCGTCGTCGTCGTCGTCTCGTCGTTTTTCTTTATCTCCTCGCGGCTCATTGTAACGGAGTACACACTCCAAAACACGAGTGGCGCCCTTCTCCTCTCTTCTCGTGTACATTTTCGCCCTCCCTCTCCCTTCCCTTCTGTTTCGTTTTCTCTTAACTGCCCTCTTTCGGTGCACTCGAACGCGTTACCGCCAGTCACGAATCCTTTCGTCTCGTATCGGGCCGAATCCGGGACACGATCCTCCGCAACGTCCCTTCGAGATCAACGACAACGACTCCTTCGAATCTTCCGAGCCATCGAGCGACGCTGGCGAAACGAAATTCGTCGCCTCATTCCATTGATTATCGAATTACAACATCAAGAATTTTTCTTCAATTTAAGTTTTTAATAGTTGAAGTTCCCAAAGTCGAATGTTAATTAATTAATGTTAATGAAAAATTAATTAATATCAATTATATATTAATGTATTATATTTATTAATACAAAATTTTATTAATATTAATGTCAATATAAAATTTTAAATTCACAAAGTATACAGGAGACAGAATATATCTCATCAATCCTCTCCATCTTCCAGATTCCATTTAAAAACCAATTGATTGTGCTGCCTTTCTACAGTCAATTATACCGCAGCCATTCAAGTAACGCGCAAAGTTCTCTTGAAAGAGGTGAGGATCTGTCCTACTTGAAAATGGTACCTGGCGAAAGTGTTCTTTTTTTGTTTTAAATTCATCGTACGTAGTTAGATGAAAGGGTGAAATTTGCAAATTGGGGATAAAGGAACGTCCTCCTCGCCGTGTCGATCGTCTGAAGGAGAGCTCATTCTCCAAGGGGGTAATTTTCATCTTTCTGATCGGTTTTCAAGCAGAGTCAGACGGTACTAATAGGTATAGAGAGAAAGGGATAGAGGAAATCGCCCTTAATGAAAGACGCGAGATCGTTTCTTGTTGCATTTCAACTCGCGCCTGCTTCTGTTTTATTCATTATTGACGAACAAACCAAGTTAAATAGCGCGGCGAATTGACGTAAAGGGTATATCGTAGCGACCTCTTCGTTTTCCCTTTGTTTCTCGACAGCCTGCTCAACCCGAGTCCGATTGCTTTCTGCTTCAGCTTTATCGAAAAATCTTCGTTCTACTGATCATCTCTCCTATTTATTATTATTTTTTCCTCCGTCTCTGAAGGAATTGAATAACTGCCTGACGAATATTAGAGAAAGTAACGTCTTCCCTTTCACGTGTACAACCTCTTTTTGAAATATTTGTAGATTCATTTGTGGGATGCCGCTTTCAAATTTCACACAAGAGGGCCTTCGAGTATGTTATATAATTTATCATTCAGTTTTCGTTGAAAATTTCTACTCAAATAAATACGACTTTAAACGAAGAGAAAAACTTTATGGAGAAACATGTCAGACACCTTATGTTCTTTGAGCTGCTGCCAAGTCGATTAATTTGCAGTGTATCCAAGTTCTTCGAATGTCTGTAAATGCCAGTGTTGGTTACTGAGATTTCGATCTGGTGATTTTAGTCTTTCAGATGTCCCTCGTGAGAGGCAAATGGTCATTGATAACGACGAGCTCGACCGAGCTTCTCTAACTGAGTCGAATCCTCGTCAGACCGTTCAGGATTTAGGGAACAGGCTTAGGGCTTCCTGGTCCACACATACAGGAACATCATCAAACGGGGAAAAGTGTACAGACAAGGAGTATGGGTACCGCGCGACTTTCGCGAACAGTACAAGGCACAAAAAAGAAACTCTGCTGCGCAACTTTTGCTTAATCGCATTGAGACAGATTTATTTTTTCAAACCGACTTGTGACAATTCACCGTATTGTCCCGATTTGGCTCTATTGAACTGTTACGTTTTTTCATGGAGCACTTTCTAAGGTGAAAATCCTTCAAACAACGTGTCGGTACTGTCAAAATCGGCACTTGTAGAATATTTTGCCTATAAGTTAGGACTTTTGTAAAAGAGGCTTTGAAAATCTAGTTAGTTGGCGGATAACAATCGTACGCAATAATATTTATCTGTAACAACTAAAGTCAGAAACTTTCATTTCGGTGAAACGACCACGTTACTTTCCGGTGCCCCTGATATTTTCAAACATATATAGTCACAACGATGACTCACGAGAGTATTTAATTACAATATATAAAGGGTGTCGATCTATAAATGGAATTATTCTCTAAGCTTCATTTATTATTCGAAAAGAATGTTTCGTACAAATCTCGCTGCGTTGTAACACGAAAGGCAAAGGCAATACGAACGTGAAAACAAACTCTGCGTTTCCTTGCGAGTCTTTTATGCGTTGAGATTGTATAAAATTAAACTTAAAATAGCTTCTGGATGCGAGAAGGTTAATTTTAGTTTCACTTTGCAGGGAACAAAAATACAGCTTGTTGCATAAAAGAGCACGGTGAAATCTTGAAATCTTCGAAACAAAAATTAGGCCTTCACCTAACAAACAAACCGAATTACTTCGAAATATAAGATTTTCTCGAATAACGAATGATTCAGTTTATTGGCGAGTTTCGCTTACAGATCGAAATCCATACGAAACATGTTGCGTGTAAAAGTTACAAAGAGACACGTGTCACGTCAATTCGTAAAATTGGACACACGTCGCGAATCGTCGCGAGTCGTAAGAAAAGGGGAGGGGGGCGATTGTTAGGAGCAGTCGCGTGAGACGCTGAGGAGCCTCGTAAAGCGAGCGTCGAAGCCATGGACGAGCGTGGTCATTTTTGTCGAAAGTTCTTCCCACGACCGTAAATCAACGTTTTAAACGTCCTGCTCGGCTCCTGCTCGGTAGTGGCGGGATTCAGGAGGAAAGTTCTCGCGAGCAAGAAAGTCCCGACCCGAGTGTGTCGTCTTTCTCTCTCTCTCTCTCTTTCTTTCGGACACGTTGGCGGCGCTGGATCGTAACAAAATACAAATAATCGGTACAATCAAGTATTGAAACGGGCAAAGAAACAAAAAAAAAAAAAAAAAAAAGAAAAAAAGAGAAGAAAGTGACGGTCCTGTGGCTCGATATTTTATTGCCCGGTACTTTTACACAACCGACTCGCGAGATCCCGGTTATTTACTTCGTCTACGGTTTTCCTCGTTCTTTCGCTCCAACCGTAGTCGTTCGGGTTTATTTCCCGACGGAAGAAGCTGGAGGTTTATATTTCGCGACGATCGGCGATTGAATCGACTCGTTAATTAAATGGTATTTGCTATTCATTTACCTATGATATCGGTAGTTTAAATTTAATTAATATAATTTAGGATGATATTATGTTGAATTTGTTTGCCGATAGAATTTAGGATGATTGAATATTGTACATTGAATATCGAATGTATTTATTGATGCTACTTGATGGGATTTGTTTCTCGTTTTTTGCGAAAACTTCGAAAATTCTATCACTTCCTCGAGCGTTAGTTTCATATATCTCATCTATAATATATTTTAGTATTATTCGGTTAGCTCTTTATCAGCAAGGAAACATACCGAAGTATGAATCACCGATTTTGAAATTTGGCATAAATATATAGTTTTCAAACAAATATTTCACCCGTATTTTTTTTTATCAACAGTCGTCAATATCGAAGGGGTTAAAACTACTTGTTTTCAAAGTTGGGGGTGGGACGAACATATTTCGTCAAATATCTCAGAAATTATTAAAGATAGCATTTTTGTGTAAACTGATGAAATTAGTATTTTTTAACGACAAATTTAATGGTGTATATCTTTCTGCAAAAAGAGGCCGTATGAATCAACTAAACACCTCACTACTAAACCAAAAGAATACAACGTTCGTTTAAATAATATATTTAAAAACACCGTGTATTTCAGTTTCTCCAAGTAAATATAATAAATTTATAGCAAATATCAATAAATTTCCTTGAAACATTTGTTTACGAAAACCTGTATAACCAAACACAAATTACGGATGAAATGGAATCTTGATGTTTGCATTATATAAAAGAATTCATTCTGGATGAGAGTAGAGCATGAAAACCAAGTAAATAAAATCCTCGACCAAGGAATAATAAAACAGATGGCATAAAATGAAAAAACTTATCGAGTCGATGTTTTAAACGGACGAAGACGTTTCTTAAAAAAGACGTGATATTCTCGCGCATAGCACGCCGTAATGTTCGAGGGAATAAAAACGACGCAAGATCGGCATAAAATCGACGCGACACTCGCTCGAGATCCAATTAACGTCCGCTAGTAGAGAAGCTTGGGATTTCGCTTATTCTTCCGCTCCTCTGAACAAAATTCCGTCTTCATCGTCGCCATGAAATTTTCATTCTCGCGACGACTAATCCTTCGAACGACTCCCCTCGCGAATTATCTCCGAGAATCATCTTATCCGTATTTACTTCGTCGTTCACCCTCCTTCGTCTCTCTCTCTCTCTCTCTCTCTCTCTTTTGCCCTTTTGCTCCTCTTTTTTTTCTCTCTTGCTCGTTCAACCCTCGCGCGATTTATACGCGTCGCGCGAAACGACGAGGGCGTAGGCAAGCATCGTTTCCTAATTACGGGATGAGAAAGAATTACCAGGTTAACGCGTGGCTCGCATTCGCAAACTCTGAAATTGTTAGTGGAAAACGTGGTACATTTCCGGCACTCTCACGCACTCCGACTCGCACGTTTCTCGCACAGGCGACAATAATACATAGCGCTGAACTATTCCCAGTGTAACTGGTCAAACGATCGGTGATGAAAATCAAGATCTTTCTGAAGGTAATTGTCAGTTTCACATAGGGAACAATGCACAAAATAACTTGCAGATAATGAGAAAAAGAATTATACATTTTCTCTAGTCATTTTACAAGAGGAATGTAGGTAATCGTTAATTCAACATTGGAAATGGCATGCGCGAAATGGCATTTAAATAATGAGAGAAAATATTACAAATTTTTAAAGAGGGTTAAACGAACGAAAAAAGAATCGGACAATGAATTCGGAATTTTAAATCAGGTTTTTGTTTGATCGATAAGTTGGTATGTTTAGCGTTAAAACACCCTTAATTCAGAGACTATTTCGCACCGATTATGATATAAAGGTCGAGAAGGATAGAAACAATTTAACATTGGAAATAACGTACAAAATTACTTTTAAATAATGAAAAAAAAAATTATGTATTTTCTTTAATCTTTTTTACAAGAGAAATACAGGTAATTATCAATTTAACACAGGAAACGATGCACGAAATAGCAAGAGAAAAAGTTATATATATATATATATAGTTTCATATACTTTGACAATAGTTAAGTAAAGTATTTAATATACTTTGACAGTGGTAAGTAAATTTAACATTGGAAACAACGCACAAAATTACTTTTAATTAAAAAAAAATTATATATTTTCTTTAATCTTTTTACAGGTAATTGTCAATTTAACACAGGAATGCACGAAATAACTTGTAAACAGCAATTGAAAAAGTTATATATATGTACAGTTTCATATACTTTGACAACAGTTAAGTTTATAATTAAGTAAAGTATTTAATATACTTTGACAGTGGTAAGTAATTTATATTTTAACAAGAGTTAGACAAACGAAAGAGATAACAACGAACTGGGAATTTCAAGTCGAATCTACAGACCGGTCGTTTGGCCGGGCGTGGTACGTCTGGTGTTAATACACGAGGACTGAAATTATGAGCCTGAGAACTCCCTTCGTTTGGCTAAGTAGCCACTCACTTTGACGAATGCGAGTCCTACGTTTCCAAGTACGGGCCGCGTCCTTAACGGGTTGCCCTCCCTTCTCCTCCTCCCTCAGGATAACCATCGAATAATAAGCAGAATGAACTGAAGCACAGCCGTACTTACGTAAAAAAACAGTGCCGCGACGTTTGGGAACGTTTGGGGAAGTTTAATCCCGAAACATGCGAGGTCCCCACGGCGCCGCGACATTATCGAATTTTCTGACTCAAATGATTCCGGTCACGGCATCTCGTCGTTCCTATTTTTCGTATTTACGGCCGCCACTGTACGTACGCGACCAGTAATTTGCCAGGGCATGATAAGCTGCCTAATTAGGACAACGACAGATGGCGTTTAGAGGGGTGGACCAAATCGAAAGAGAGAAAGGGCGGGAGAGAGAGAGAGAGGGAGAGGGAGAGGGAGAATTTCGAGGAACTGGAGAGCAAGCCCGCTCTATCTAGCGGAACAACACGAGAACGTACTGAACCGTAACGAGCCGTAAGCAAAATGTAACGAGTTTCCAAATAACTCTCGTTATCGTGCCTTCCGTCGCATGACATTCACATCGGTCCGAATTTTCACGATGACCACTACTACGGTTGAAGGGGACACACATACACAGGGGTCGTGGAGAGGGGGGGGGTGTGAAAGCGCTTGGTTCATTACCGTTTCCCCACCGCTCTCAATCAAAAAGTTACGAGCAAGTTGCTTTATTAAAATTCGTTAGTGTCGGCGCTTGTTACCGTCGGGGTGTCCGGGGGAAATTAACAATCGAGTCGTCAAGTTTCGCGCCGGTTAACGTCGCGCGTGTCAAATGGGCTGGAAACGTTTCGCCGCACCGACGAAACGTGGAGTTTCTTTGCAAAAATTGCACGTCGCCCACCACCCATCCTCCGAGTGTGCTCGGAGTGTCCCGGAGACGACAGAGGCGACATTTGCAAATCCAGTCACGCGTGTGTTTCGTTTGATCCGACGGAGGAATGGAATTTCTTTCGACAGATGATGTAACAACGAACTGACTCCCGTAATACCGCACTGTCATTGAAAATGTGACGTCGCGCGCGCCGCTATTTTCACAGGACGTAGAAAATTGATCTCGAATTCGTGTTGTTGGTATTACAACTGTAGTTCCAACAGGAAAGCATCCTGTCTGCCTGCGTTTATGATCTTCTCTGTCACGCTCATAAGGTGAGAGAGTTACTTAATTTTTGTAATACAAAATCAACCCTTTGCTCTCGACAAACTTCTTTCTCATCCATCGTCTGTCAGCGATTTACTTACGAGGCATAACTTCCAATAAAATGACGCAGCGTTGGAAATAATCATTCAAATGATATTTTAACAAACTTTGAAATTTTGTTGATTATATCTTTCCAACATGTGATGTCGTTTAAATTTAAATTTAACGTCCATTGCTAGAACAAGTGTCAATGATACACAGTTTCGATCTCTGGACAAATATCATCCACTATTTTTTTAAACTTTCGCAAGGAGTTCATGTGAATTATACCAATATCTTCTCTTGAAATTCTCTTGTTCTTTTTATGTTGTTATTATAACTTTCATTCTAGGCATCTGTTCAGATATTACATTATTGTACATGGCGTCATGCAGCACCAAATGTACATACATGTTCATTACGTATTATTATCAGCAAATTATAAAAAGGTAGAAAGTCCGAACTGTTGGCTAGATTGAAGTACGATGAAAGGCTCAATTAGAATCTTTAACTGTCAGATGGTACACTTTTTATTTCCAGTAAATATTGTTTCAAATTATTTAGTCGACGACATTCATTTTATTCTACTTATTCGAAATACTCGTCGTTCAATCAGTGACTCCATCGAGCAAACAATTTCTCAGGTGACCAACGTGTTAATTGATCGTGAGATCGTGGTTGTTGTAAATTATCTAAATTGTCTAAAAAATAAAAAAACCGTATAAAAATCTCCAATTTGACAAGCTAACATTCGTCAATAAATACAGTGTAATTACCAATTGTGCCGTGAACGATTGCAATTGTAAGTATCCTCGATGGGTGAGTGAAAATGGCAACCGTCGAAGTGACCAAACGGCCGACGCATCGTGAAACAAAGCGATGCGCGAGTCCTTTCGGCTTTGATCGGGGGGGGAACTGGAGGAGGGAGGCTGGCAGGAGATCGGCATGGCAGATGCACCCGTCAAGAACGCTGGAAGATCGAGGGTATCGATTAAAGGTTGCGTCCGGGGGTTAACGGCACGCGTTCCAACGAGTCCGCATCGAGGTCCCAGTATGCGGCGTGTACACGGCATTGCGGTAGAATCCGGCAGTAGCATCGGCTCGGATCGGCTCCGTGTCGGCGTCTCCGGCTGGTCGCGTCCCTGACGATTCGCGGAATTTCCATTCGAGAAATGTGCCGTGGAACGATAATAATTCCAGCGCCGTAATAAGCCCCGGCCCCGGTCGGCCGTGCCTGAGAGGGGCTGCCTCGCTCCAGAGGGAGTCCCACTGGTCTCCCGACCACTCTCGGTCGTCCAACTATGTAGAAACGAACTTAACCCCCTGCACGGCGACACGGAACGGTGTGTGCGATGCCAACAGAGGGGGGGAGGGGGTGAGAGAACTGTAACGCATGGTGGTGGTGAAATAAAAAAATAACTTTCTCGAAACATGTGCTAACCACTGCAGAACCAACGAACGAACGAAGGTGGCGCCCTCTATCCGGAGGGACTCTCTCTCTCTCTCTCTCTGCCTGCAATAAAGCAACTGGATCAACAGTAGAGTGTTCCATTCGCCAGACACGGGGCCTCCTCCTCTCGTCTTTGCCGTGGCCCAGCTATAACTCACCCCTATTCTAAAACGGCAAGATGTACGTAAATCGTGCGCCGGCCGTTCATAAATCCCGCTTTGCGAACGGGCACGCGGCCTCGAGTCGAGGGGCGGTGGCCGGTTTCTCAGGTGTATCGGGGCCGAACGGTCGATTCATCGACCCCTCGTGCGACTTTGACTTCGACGAACCAAACCGGCCACACGCCGAACGATTTAACCCGTCTGTTAACAGACTCTCGCACCGTACTCTTCGTACATACGCTCGAGTTCGACTCGAGTTGGGCGTTTTCGGTAACGAGATTTGAACTTTGTCGCAGCGATACAGGGTCTTGTCTGGTAAAATCCGCATCGACGGGAAATCGACTTTCCACCGACGTAAAAATTACAGTTTGACAACGCTGGAGAACTCTTCCTTATTACCGAATATTATATATTTCGCTTGGTTAACGAGATTATCCAAATTTGTTCCTTATCAATGATGGAGATTCTACCTCTATAAGAATTTTTGCTTATTGTTAGCAACGAACTTAGTTTAGTTGCTTGGCAAACGCTGGACCGTTCCAGACGTTTCTAGAACGTCGAAGGTGTCCCCGATAACATTGGAAAACAGACTGGCGACCATTTCGATCTACGCGGGTGCCTCGAAGTGTCTCCTTGCAAATTATTAGCAAACCATTTTCGATAATGCGTCGAAAGAACGCCGAATGAAATACGAATCAGACCATGACTCAGCGCTCGAGAATGCTCAACATTCCCACGCTGATAGACTTACGCCAGCTGCGCATAGTTACTTTTGCACAGTTTGGTTACGCAGAAGTACAGCTTGGACGATAGTGTGTGCGGTCTTGACTCGGCGGACGCTTCCGAGTCCTTGATCCAGCAAACACAATGTACGAAAATTGTCGAAAGGACTGCATATGTTTCAAGAACAGCTTCTGTAGCTAGTCGATCCACCGCAGCTAGACTTATATTCTCGCGAAATGAACGATTGCCACGCGCATTCGTCGAGTTCCGGTGTCCTCTTCTTTAATTGGACCGGCCACGATCGGATCAACCCCTGACTCAATAATGCGGTACATACTGCGATGGAATATGCGAGCAATCCTACGCACGTGCACATCCACCGTTCGGGGGGATGGCCACCGACGATCGAATCTCACGGAGAAGACGTCCAAGGAGAAGGACAGCTGCGCGATCTGGCACAAAGGTGATTTACCCCTGGCAGGCTAATTTCACTGAAAGTCAGTCCGGATGGAAACTGAATAATTATGTTTAGAAAGAGGGGAGGGTCTCGCCGATTTCGACGATTTTTAAATATGTTGTAAAAATCAATATTTCGAACAATATTACAACTCTGTTCTATACGTATAACCGTCGCCTTAGTTTTCGAGATTTTTGCAAAAAACTACAATGAATATTGCCTAGAGCTACATACGTGTCTGTGTAAGCAAGTGTAAGCGTTGAGTCGCCGATTGTTTATGGTTAAACACCTAACCCGTAATCCATTAAATTAGTTGCTAGGTAGAATAGTTAGGTTTAAGTGAGGTTCGGGTTAGGTTCTTACCTCGGTGTATAGAAACCATAAACAATCGGCGACTCAACGCTTGCACACATGCTGCCACAGACACAGTATGTAGCTATAAGCAATATTCATTCTAGTGGCAATAGTTTTTTTTATAAAAATCTCGGAAACCAAGGCCGAGCGGCGGTTACGTACATAGGAAACAGTTGTTCAAAATGTTGATCTCTACAACATATTCAAAAATGACCACCTCAACCCCCCTCTTTTCTAAATAATTACCACCCGGTTCGAGTCGAGGAAAGGCAAGTCGATTTGATTCACCGATACAATCTGAAATTCGATTTCTTCGTTCGTTTCGTAAACGCGAACGTGACGTCCTAATGGCTACCTCACTTTCGAGAATGACGATCATTCGTTTTGTTTGAGACCGAGCGACGAAGAGCGAAATGGGATGAAACAAATCGTAATCGTAGATTCGTCGCGATTGTTTTCCATCGTTGTCACGCGAGTTTCGTCAAAAAAAGAAACGCGTGTCTCTTCGAACGAACGCGTGCGAAACGAAGCGTGCTTGCGGTAACTTTATTACAAAAGCGTCCTCGTTGGCTCGTCGACCCCTCGTGGTAGTTCGTGGCTGACATAATAATTTCATTAGGCCGATTGTGCCGATATACCCGATGTATAATGTTTGTCGTTGTCCCCGACGCGCGGTATCGCCGTTCTAAATCGCGATCGGCCGGCCTGCTCCGTTTTCGCGGAAGGTAATTAATCGCAACGGTTGTCGTTTTCACCGGTGGATGACTAAGAGCCGGGGGGGGGGAGGGGGAGGCAGCGGTCGACGTGGCGCGACTCTTTCTTTCTTTCTTTCTTTCTCCTTCTTCTACCCTGTGTTTCGCTCGTCCTTCCCCTTCGCCGCGATTCGTGGCACGATGAGTCAATTTCTACGAGAGCCCGCGTAGAGCTTCCGTCTTTACCGCCACCCCAATTCGCAGGGATGCGTCTAACGACGAGCACTTTAATCTCTTAGCTGCGGTTAAAAGTGACGATGACGATTCTACTCGTCGAACATAGAGTACGTTCGGTTGATGTAAAATTTCGTCAAATTGTAAGGGAGCATTAATCTCTTCTTTTGAGAAATTAATAATTTCATTGTTGTTGTTATACAGTTAATCGATATTAACAGCAAGGAAATATTTAGAAACGGTGTAAAAAGAGCTGGCCAAATTTAGTCTCGAAATATTTTAAAATGTCTAAGATTTACAATACAATATTAAATATTTTAAAATGTCTAAGATCTAAAATATATCTAAAAAATATATATATATATATAAAATTTAAAAATATATATTTTATTTATATTATATTTCACTTTCCACAAGAAATTTAATTCAAGCAATAGATTTAGGACGAGTATACTCGTCGTGGCACGAAAAACATTGCCATCTCTTCGTGACGAGTATACTCGCCACTCACTAAGTTGAGAGATATTCATCGATAGCGAAGGAAGAAAGGAAAAAAAAAAATGTTCTCTTGGTAGGCGGTAACTCAATTTCTACGGGGCGCCGTGTAGAACTTCCGTCTTTTCACCCCCGCGATTATGGAAATACAGAACGTTGCGTGGTTAGTAGTCGACGAGCGTTTTAATTGATGGCCGAGAGTCACAATGCGGACCGAGGATTGCGTCGAATGATTAATAACGGCCGCAGAGAAAGAGAGAGAGAGAGAGAGAGAGAGAGAGAGAACAGGGTTGTAAACCCCTCCCTAAATTCGACTGTAACCAGAGGCAACACACTGCCTCGTCAGGTTAACGATTAACGCCGCGTCGAAAGACGTTTCGCGGCCGCGGCCATTGTCGCTGGTTAACGAACGGTAATAAATGTTATTTTTCTCCGGTGGCGTTCGCCCGGGCGAAGCTTTGCTTCACGCCCGGCGCCTCTTTGTCACGGGTAATCCTTTCATTCGCCGCGTTTGAATCGTCGCGGAAAGAGGGGGTGCGCGAGACCGGGGAAATTTTCGAATAGCCGGCGCCGCTTGTGTTTCGATTTTTAATGCGCGGCCGAGCCGTGGGTGAAAGAGGCTTTGTGAGATGATTCTGCACGGTGGAATCCGGCCGTTCGTGCGTCGTCCCAGCCTCGACGCCGCGCGTTCCCCGGCGTGATAATTTGTTTCACTGCTCACTGCTCCGGCAGACAAACTCTGCAAAAATTACGTTGTCACGAAATTACGTCAAGGACCGGAGTGCTCCAGCGAGCAATCAAACCTGAAAAATAATCGCAGTCTGAAACGAGGAAGGAGCCTCTCCGTCGGATTCAATTTTCTACGAAAGAGGGTAGCGAGCGAAAGCCCACGAAATTTCCTGCGAGCGCAAGGAAGATTAGCTCTCGTGCGTTGCCCGGACGGGCTCTTCGTTCCATTCGCGGCTCCCTTATCTGCGGCGAAACTGCAAACTGCCACGTGAAGAAGGGGGAGGAGGGAGGAGGGAGGGGGAGGGGGCATGGTTGAAGTAGGCCCGAGCTGGCTGGCAGAAAGTGGCGGTTTCCGCGAGAGGAGTGGGGGGAGGGAGAAAACGGAAGAAGGAAAAGGTCGCGCGGAACGTGGGGCGGGCCCTCGTCGAGAGGCGTTTATAAAGCGCGAGCGAACAAACGTCGCAATTAAAACAAAGCCCACGGCATTTGTGCGTCGCCTCGTGGATCCCCGCGAGACCAGCCAACCACCCACGCAGCTCGGCTGCACTGGGGGTAGTAACACGCGCGGCGTGGAGACGGCGAACGCACACGCTCAGACGGGGTGGAACTGACAGAAAAAACTGGCAACTTTTTTTTCGGGGGTAACGACGATTATACCGAGCCGCGCAAGAGGGTGACAACCCCAACCGAGCGTGAACCACCGCTTTCTTCCTCCATCGTCTTTTGTCAATCGAGTAATTAGATGCCACGCGGTGGGGACTCGTGTCCGCGTTCATCTATCAGGGCCAGCTTTATTCCGTTACGTCCTGCGTTAATGCGTCCTCGTCGTTGTTACAGCTTCAACGTTAATCCCCGTACTGTCATCTCTTGTCCGTCGGATGAATTTGGGGCCAATTACAGTTCGAAATGGCGAGCGATTTTTGTTTGGCAGATGTAGTTGCCTTGCTGCAACTTGTTCCTTTGGCTCATTGGAAATGTTTCTTTTCATTGTGAGAAATGATCGATTTCTAATATATTTACGTATTAATCTTAGAATGCTGCAATATATAATTACGATGGTTGGGGATGATTTCATAAGAGTCACGGTGTGCGAGTGTTAACCAAGAAGTAGCTTCTTTTGCGTGCAAAATTAAAATTTATTAGATTTAATAATTCTCCCAACCAAATATTAATTTAAATTTTATGTTAAATACAAAACTAAATCACTGTAAAGTTCCACGGGGTCTTTAAATTACGAATTTAAAATTTTAATAAAAATGTTAAAATTTTTTTATGGGACGATGAGACCCTATAGAATTTTATTATAAAACTCTATATTAATATATTTTTGCATTTAATATAAAATTTAAATTAATATTTGATTGAGAGAATTGTTAAATTTAATAGATTTTAATTTTCAAATGAAAGACGAATTTTTGCCATCTTTCAGTCAGCTTTCTTGTCTTTTTTCGACGAAAGATGTTCGATTTGATGTCCTCGTCAGCAGTGAAATTTAGCGAACCAATTCTGATACTGCCGTAATTTATTAGATAATTTTTCATAAACTTGTACAGTCTCTTTTTCTTTTCTTTTCGGTGGTAGTATTTTGGAGACAAAATATGACCTTTTCTGATTTTTCGTGCGTTTTCTTTTTCTAAAATCAAGCTTGAACAGTCAGCTGTTAGGTTACACAGTTAGAAATCAGGTTGGGAATACATAAGTTAGGCTAGGCCAGAAACGCAATGAATTAGTTATACAATAGGTGTACAATTAGGAATTAAATTAGGAATGTATTGGGTTAGATTAGAAATGCAACGAATTCGCGGTATAAAACGAAGTTAATTACATTTTGAAATACATGATCAAATACCTCCTGGCGAACCCAACGAAATCGTGTAGCAAAATTTACGAAGCTGATTGCAAAGCTAAGAAGAACAGTGGCCAGACTGTTCGACCACCCTCGAGTAATAGTCGCACGGCAATTAGCAATGCAGTTAGGGGATTGCATAATTGACGACACCGTGGAAAAATGTCCAATCTCTCGCTTCTTTCGAATATTTCACCGTGATCGAGTAATGTCAACCGGCATCGATTCGGTAGTTTCAACGTTCAAAGAAGAGGAGGGGGGAGGGGGGGTGGATCGTGCTCGCACGATCAACCATGCGGCAAATCTAAAATTAATAACTGACCCTGTGTCTTCGCACCCCCTACGTCCCTGACATGCAGAAGCGTGTAGATAAATATTTCCTCGGCTCCGTACCGAGCTGCATCGCGATCCGATCAGCCCCCGTACGAATATTTCAGGCAAATTAATATTGCCTCTTCGATCGACCCTCGTCCCACCCTTTTCGATAAATCGACCGCTCGAACCGATATGGCTAGTGCGAATTCGTAGTGTCCAGGCAGTGTCCTGATAGCTTCCAAAGGGTTATTTCGAGAGGAAGATATATTTTTAATAGATTTTATAATGTAATATATTTTAGTCCTCTCGTATTAAATGTGCAAGAGTATTACAACAGTGGTGTGAGTTACGAGGCACTCGCATGGACTGCAAGTGTTGCGCAATTTTTGTAAAATGATTTAATATCATTATTATGAAAAATAATATTAGTTTGCAAAGTAATATAATATTAAATAATTAATATTTAACGTATTAAATATTAACCCCTTTAACGTATGATGACGTCTGGGAGACGTCATGCGTTTGAACTGTGTTATTAATTTCGTTCTTTTGTCATTTTCCTATTAATTTTCTAAGTGCTGTGTCCGTGACATTTCTCAGGATAAATGTAAGAGTATATAAAAATTATCTTTGTTGAGTTTACGCAAACGTTGAAATGAAAAGTAAATATCTTGTGGTCACATCGAATTTCATTTAATTCGTATGTGTTAAATAATTATGAGTGTGAGAAAGAAAGAGAACAAGAACGAATGGCAATGAGACTGATTTAGTTCAATCAACTTTTGTTTTAAATATATTGAATGTACTAAATTAACCAAATTAAAACGTCGAGAATTTTTCGCCTCAAAATTGCAACATTTCCTCAATTTTAAGTATATTTAAATACAATCCAGACAAAATAAAGTAATAAATTTGTTACTTCTTAATTATTTTTATCTATAGTGACATCGTACTGACGAGCTCAAAAGGAAACGAAAGCAACGAATTATTGTATACGGTCACTCGTTATGGTCTGCAAACAGTTTCCAGGGTAAGTGGTCAACCTCTTGCGCTGGAATGACGTGTCACGCACGTCGAGAATTTTTTCTCCCAAAATTGTAATATTCTCTCACTTTTAATTATATCTAAATGTAACCCGGGAAAAACAAATGATAAGTTTATTACTTCTTAATAATTTCTCATCCAGTGATATCGTACCAACGAGTTCGAAAGAAAAAGAAAGCGACGAATTATTGTATATGGTTCGGTCACTCGTTATGGTCCGCAAATCGGTTGCCAGCGCAAATTTTTTGTCCCAAATTGCAACATTTTCTCAGTTTTAAGTATATTTAAGTGTAACCCAGGCGAAACAAATGATAAGTTTATTACTTCTTAATAATTTTTACCCAGTGATATCATACCGACGAATTATTGTATACGGTTTGATCACTCGTTGAACCGTTTGCAAGTGGTTAATACTCCAAAATCTCAGAAATATCAGCGAAAAAGCGACTTCCAAGATCTTCCAAGCCTACATGCTTCGGACAGCTTGATGATCGTCGAAAGTAAATAGAATTTTCGCTGGATCGAAACTCCGCTCCACTTTTTCCCGCGCGAGCGGAACAGATAGAGAGATACGGAGTACCGGGAGGGACCGCGGTAATTAGATACCGCGATTATTGCGGCGCGTTTCGCGTAGAAATTCATCTTCGCTCGATTGCGTATAAACAAATACGCGGCGCGTTGCTTCCCCGGTTTGCTTCTCCGGCAAAGCGGCTTTTCTCCAGACGTAGACAGGAATTACAGTTTAGAGTTCGACGGTGCCAGCCGGCTAATGCCATTGGTGACAGAGTTCAGGTGATTAACTCGGCGAATCGGCGGATCACGGGTGTCTTGTTACCGCGTGAAAGCAGAGAATAACGATTCCCGCGTACCATCCGACCGGGGGACGCGGATGATGCCGTCTCTCCCCCCGCGCGTACGTGTGTTCGCGCGTATTATGTTCCGAGGATTACGCGGCCAACGAGCAGGCGGCAGAGGCACGCAAGTTTCGCGACGATCGAATAATAAACGAACCGTTTATTTATAAACTTCGGATGTTTGCCGCTATGCGTTCTCAAAGTTATCGCCACCTCGGCCAACGATAGGGGTCTCGGAGCGCTTAAAAATTTTAAAGCGGCGCCAAAGTTTCGCGGATAGCTGACCGTTAAAGTATAAGTTGCGCGGAACTCGACGAAAATTGCTGTACGCCGGAAGCGAGCACGGCGGAACGCCCATTTCCCGAAGACGCGGATTTTAAACGCTGTTTCTCGGCAACTGAATTCGGCAAGTTGGAATCGCGAGGGAAACGATCCTGTCTTTCCCAGGAGCCCGAGTTAATTTTCGTCCCTCGAGCCTCTCGTCGAACAGGGAGCAACATCTTCGTTGGGGCGATCGTCAGGGCAAAGAAACGCAATCAAGGCAATTGGCCGGGGCGCCGCAGGTAGTTGGACACGCGTTAAGTAGACCGCTCCGCCGTTTCATCGGCCGTTTCTTCCGAGAGATTAATTTAGCCGCGTAGTCCGCCGGGCGATATCGGCGAAAGAACGAGGAAACTTAGTGCCGAGATAAACATGCTAGATTATACCTGTTGCCTACGATCCCCCTGTGACCACCAAGTTTCTTTCTCTCTCTCTCTCTCTCTTTCCCTCCCTCTTTCTCTCCTGGAACCATAAATTTAGAAGACCTTCGGAGCCTGTATAAACTCTGATTTAACACCTTTCCACGCATCGACCGCTGGCCCCCTCGTACAAATCGGTTTACCTCTACATCGGTCCCATTCCCTTGGCCTTCGTCGTGATTTACATGTTGCCTCCGATAAGCACGGCTATCTCTTCAGCCCGGCGATCCACCAAGATCGAAAGTTCTCTCGCAGAACACTTACAAGTTCTGACCAGAAATATCTGATTTTATGCTCACGTGCGTGGCCAATAAATTTCTTCTCCAGATTACTGTACACCACATTGTTTAACATTGTCGATCTGCGAGATACTGCTTACTTGGTTCGTGACATGGCAATTCTTATTATTTTTTTTTAAAGAAATTTTGAAATTACGGAGAATTGCTGGTTGCAAATTGCCTACACGCGAGGGACGCGAAAGATGTAAAAGTGTAAAAATCTCTGATTTGACAAGCTTATTTACTTTTGTCAGTAAAATGTAGCGTAATTAAAAATTATCCTACCAACGATTACAATTGTAAATATTGCCAATGGCGAGCGATATAAAATCTGCGCGATACGTACTGGGCGGCAATCGAAAGACGATGAGAAAAATAGGTGGCTGACTGGCGGCCCTTACCCCCACTTTCCTGATCGCTATCCCCTCCATTGAGAGTGTCGCAGTCACAA
This sequence comes from Tetragonisca angustula, assembly GCA_036937485.2. NCBI lineage: Eukaryota > Metazoa > Arthropoda > Insecta > Hymenoptera > Apidae > Tetragonisca > Tetragonisca angustula. The sequence continues at coordinate 223,646 of JAWNGG020000271.1, read as the reverse complement.
TACAATATTCCCCTTGACCCTCCGAGTACCGCAGCATAGTGACCCATGCCGGAATTACTGCTGACTCACACCGATACTTCACTAACGCATAGCGGCTCAAGCTCGAGACCCCCACCAATACTGTACGAGCATAGTTGCGGTTGTTCGAGCTCTAGACGTTACTATAATACAATGTAATAGATTTCGAGTTATGCTCGGATTTTCGTTGTATGTATACAAAAAAATAATAGATTGATAAATTATAAAAAAATTATATGTATTGCGAAGTATTGCATTCATTACATATAATTTTTTGGATTTTTGTTAAGTGGGCATTACAAACATTTCTTTTGCATACGGGCGAGTATCTATTATTACTTCCTATACAGAAACAGCATCTAGCACGCTTATTGTAATAAAAAGATGATTGTATGGTGAATTGTATTTTACTAACTATACAAATATTGCGTGTATGGTACGAGTCTGGGAGATGTGTACTGCTTCTCTCCTCATGAAATACTATTGCTAAGAGACTAAATGTTGCTACGTGACTTTTTGGTTGCCAGCCAAGGATCCTTTTTCCTAGGCTCGGTTTTGTTTCTATCCTTATCGAGATAGAAGAATACCAGGACATCTGGAAATTCTCGGCAAGGTCGAGTTGTGGTGGGGGTGGTGTCATTTTTCGTCTCACACAAATATGTAGCTTCTCACTGTGTGCGTAATCGGTTTTCAAAACGACGCGGCACCAGTGACTCCGGCACGGTATTCGTAGGATTAAGCGGGCAAGTGTATTCTTTGGCGAATTAACACAGAAGGAAAGAGGGGGGATGAGCGCCAGCTGTTACACTGATACCAAGCATTAATATTGGTATCATTGGTACATCTCTGTTTTGTGTGTGCAAGTGCCATTTCACTCGGCCACATGATAAGATAGCGTAGAGTGAGTATAGTCCCAATTCCAAGAATTGATGGGGGATAGAGACAGACGCTTAAATGGAGAATTCGGACGTTTAAGTGGGGACTATTCGCGATAGATATTAGGCGTGTCCATATCGATTTTTTGTTACAGAGCTCACTTGTCATTAGTTCTGCATCGACTCTCCAAGCGAGTGAACGTTTTTCTTTATACTTTTCATAGAAGATAGAGCTAATTATTGCAAAGAATTTAGAATTTTCGTATTGCCCTGCAGTAAAATGGCGGATTTTATACCTTCTTATTCTTCTGAGAGTCACATTCGTAATTGCGTACTTTTTCAGTTTCATTCGGGATTCAGTGCAACAGAAACAACGAGGAAAATTTGTGATACCTGTGGAGATGTGTTGAAGGTTAACAAATGTTAGTGTTGGGGATTTCCTGATGATTATAACTCGTCTGACACGTCGAAATGGACAAAGTTAAATTTGACGATGACGTTAAATTTGACTGAAACTGTCTAGTGGAGTCTGATTAAGTGTACAGGAATTGTCAAGAAGTCTTTGGTCCATCTGACAACCAATTGTACAAAGGCACCTATATGAAATCAGAAAGGTACACAAACAAGGAACAATGGGAACTATCCGAGACCAACAATGATTTTCGATAAGCAGTTTGCACTTCGTTGCTTACCAGATTTCGTACAGATCCATTTCTATCCAGCAGACGAGAAATGGATCCTCCGTAACAACATAAGGCGTTCCAAACAATGGCTATGTTCAAACCAACCTTATCGAACATGAGTCTAGTAAGAGTGGTACAGTTCACTTCGAGTTATTGAAACCTTACTGGAGAAACAGTTGCTGCATGTATTGCCAACAATCACAAACACGACTGCGTATCGAATTGTTAGAGAAAAGTTGGCAGTTTTAGTCAACAGAAAAGTAATACAAACGCATGTAATAATCGATTACCCTTAATATGTACGTACGCATTTATTATAGTTGCTGAAATTGAAGAAAGATAGGTAACAAAGCAGCATGGACAGAACGAACGAGAGTGGGAACGAATTTTCACAGTGGTGTTCTCATTTTCACCGAGACTGATTCTCATTCGGTTGGTTTTCATCGGCGATTTGTCAACCAGGAGTGGAGGGGGAGGGGAGAGGCAAAGAGCAAATAAACAGAAGGAACGAAATCGGGGCGAACGACAAACAATTGTTTCGAGGAATCGCGACAGGGCGAAGAATCGGGAGGGTCGGGGAGAGAACGGTTAAACGAAATGGAAATCGTTCTGCCTGCAAAGGAAACTTCCCCGATCGCCGTGTTCCGTCGGCAGGGGCAGAGAATTCGCGTTCAAAAATCGTTCGGCTGCTGAAGCAGAGGCAAACTCCTTTTGTCTTCGCGTTTCTTTATCTTCGTTAGCGGGGCGAAAGGGGGACAGAGTTCAAAATTCAACGGACGCGCGCGCCAATTGTCGCGGCGCTACGTAAGACAGGTCGCGGGGATACAAAAGCAGGGGCGAAGCAGGACGAGAATGATGGGGGACGGAGGGGGGGTGGAAGAAGGAGAAGGGAGGAAGGTCCATGGGGTTAAGACGCTCGGTATGGGGCCAGACAGACAGACAGACGCACGGATAGGGGATGTGGATGGGGGTTGAACGGTAGTGCGAGCACATCAGTAGCGATGGGACTAACTCCGTCGGAATTCGAAGGTACTTTAAAAAAAAAAAGGTCTGATCGTTGCTCGAAACGAGATGAAGTCGAACAAGTCGCAATCGCGTGCACTGCCAGTACAGAAAGATCAGCTCCCGTGATTTCTTTTACATTAGGAAATTAAAAGTGTCTCCTATTTGCAATTGTCTTTACGGCGCGAGCAATTAATCCTTGTAAAAGTTGCACCTAAGTTGATGCTGTTTGAGACTACAACTGTAAAACTTCTGCTGCAAACGTATACTAACTATGCTTTCAGGAAAATTCTACCAACTATGATAATTACAAAATTCGAGAGATAGAGAGAAAATGAATGAAAGAGGTAAATAAAATGAATAAAAAGAATGTAATAAAAGAATTAAAGAGAAAGTACTCTAAAAGTGTACTAACGACTATGCCACTTCCACTATGAAAATGACAATTACAAAATTCAAGACACAAAGAGAAAATCAACAATCAATGATAAAGATTCTACCAACTATGAAAATGGCAATTGCAAAATTCAAAGAAACAAAGAGAAAGTAAATTAACGTGATCGATCGATGACAAACATCCTACTAACTATGGAAATGATCGTTACAAAGATTCATAAGCTGAGTTAACGTAATCAATAATGATACGTCGTTGTTTGTTTCTTCAACTACAAGGGTTGAACGTCAAATCTGAAACTTGCGTGTGTATTAATTTCGAAGCTTTCGCTTGACGGTGCTCCAGTCGAGGGACGAATATTATTTTCTTCTTACGAGAGAGTCGTTCCCATCGCTAGGCATCAGGCTCACGGAACGGCAGACGCCTGCGTCTGACTACCAAGGGATGGAACCCCTGTCTTTCTTTCCTCACCATCCTGTTCCTCGGTTCCCCCTACCTGTTCCTTCTTTTTCTTCCTTTTTTCCTCTCTCCTCACACACACACACACTCTCTCTCTCTCTCTGTGTCTTTCTCTTCTACTTTTCTTTTCTCGCTTCATCGTCGGCTTGCCGCAAAATCCTCCAAGCGCCCCAAGTGCCCCACCGCAGCTAAGACACAAAAATTGCAATCTGCAGGGTTGACTTCGTCGACTCGATACCGATCATTACCGGCTTAGCCGGGCCTGAGGTCTAGTCAAGACTCGATTCACCAAACAACCGTTCTTCTCGCAAGAAAGATCCCTTCAGTCACGAAGCATTACCACGAGACTCTTGCGCGTCTTAGACGTCTGTCCCCGCGCTGAAGCAACGTAATTTGGGGTGTATTCCGATTTTGTTTCGGTCCCAACACCACGTTTATTTGCATCGAGTACACACGCAACTGTGGTACAGACCGAGGCGAATTGCATCGAAATAAGAACTCTGGCCGTATTTGTTGTACCGTCGTGGAAATGAATATTTCATTCCTTCAGATTCTCTCTCTCCTATTTTTAATTCGATTCATCGATTGCTTTGATTCTTGTTACTGCGTCGAACGCCTGTGAACGTGATAATTTCAGTGTCGATTTAATGTTAGCTAATTTACAATAATCTAATCTAACGTTGATCTGAGCTAATTTACAATGAGAAAGGCAAGTTTAAAAATTCCCTCGTCATTATTAAATGTCACGGTGTTTAGATTTGGTATTTGATTATATCATAATTTTGCTGTTTAACTTATTCGTTATTTGTCGAATATACATGAATAAGTGTGACTCGGATCGTCCTTTTTCGGAACTAATCAAAAATCAATTAAAATTAAAATGAGAATTAACCGAAAGATCAGATTTAAAATTAAAATCAAAATTAATCAAAAGACCGCCAAATTCAACATCGTTCGAACATTGATAATCACTTGAAAAAGTAGAAAAGAAATTAAAAGTTGTGTCGGTGGTTGATACTGTTGCGAAGAAGACGAAGATTAAGGAGCCAAACAATGCATTATATTTGTCGTGTTGAAAAATTTATCCATCCACCTGTGAAAGATTGGACACAGTGTGTGAAGAATGGAGCCACGAAAATTGCGCTGACAGAAGCGGTGTAAAGTGACGATATATTTTTAAATAGGATCAGTTTTCCTCGATATCGTTAAATTATACGTTTTCAAGTTTTTTAGAATGAAAACTTGAGGCTTCCAGAGCGAAACGAAAATTGAAGCCTGCAGAGAAAACTATGCCATGAAATGAAAAGAAGAAACATGGCAGAAAAAGCCAGGATCGGACGACGATTTCGAAAAAGATTCAAAACAATTGGGTAGAACAAAAGCAAAAAGTTGTCCCAAAAGATAGTCGTCGCACTGTGGAGACTGTATTGATTTACCTTTTCTTTGTTTACTTTAACACGATGTATCACGTATATGTGCGATATTAATATTTACGCATACATGTTATAAATAAAATAATTTTTGTATTTTCTATGCTGCACTAATTTCTTCACACGTTGCTCGATATTAGCATCGTAGTAACGTAAGCTAATATTGAAAAATTTAGAAGTATTAACAACTGTTAAATACTCGAATTTATGTGTTTCTACTGATCTTCGATTCACCGGTCACCGGTGACACCCGGTCATTGAACGTGTTGAGGGCGTGATACGTTTTCCTCGAGGTTCCTCGCGGAAGCCCCCTTTTTGCTCCTCGTTCTCGAAGACGAGCGTGATTACAAAAGTTGCTCACCGTACCGACGCGACGCGACGCGACGCGATGCGTATCTACGTTACGGGCGACGTTATTTCGTGTGTGGATCGGCCAACGAAGAAAAACGGGAAGAGCGAAAAAGATCAAGATGCGTTTTGAAGCACAATGGCCGTCAATAATAGGAACGCTCTTCTTCGTTCTCTTTGTCCGCGCGTCAAATGAACCATCTCGACGCCGATATCTATGGCTCGCCACTTAGTCGAGATGGCTCTCTCCCTCTTCTTGCTTCCCGCGCTTTGATTTCATCCCTCTCTCTCTCTCTCTCTCTCTCTCTCTCTTTCTCTCTCTCTCGCGCCAACGAGAATGTCTCCGCGTTGTCGCGTAATATTCCTTGCCCTTTGACACCGACTTGCTCCTTAGGTATATTAGACACCTTTTAGAAAACGCCCCCGGACGCCGCCGAGAGTCTCTTTGGCGGAAGGCCATCAGACGCGTCACACCTCAAAGGTGTCTGGCCCCGCGAGAACGACCCAACGAAGAACTTGAGTGATTAAATCAATTTGCTTCTGTCCTCCGACCACCTTTGCCACCAGGTTCGCCCAACGTCTCTCTCTCTCTCTCTCTCTCTCTCTCTCTCTCTCTCTCTCTCTCTTTCTCTCTATTGGAAAACACGCGTACCACCCTGTGCCCACAATACGAACGACTCCGCCGTCTTCGAGTTCGACTCGTTCGATTCGTTCGTCTTCTTTTAGTTCCTTTTTTCTTTCTTTCTCTCGATCGACTGCCAAGCTGCTTCAATTTTCCACAGCTGCGACAAAATTCGCGAAATCGTCCGCTTCGGAGGTGAGCAGCTCGAGGGCACACGCGCGCGTTTTAATAACATCGTTCGGCGTGCTCGTGGTAATTGCATCGGAACTGGTGTCATTTACCTTCTCAACGGACTTGGTATTGTTCTTGTACGATCCTGTCGATCCTCCACGTATATCCCTTTGGATTCGAAGGAGCAAGTGATGTGGGGGAAATGAATGAATATGTTGCGCGTAATAAGCTTGAGAGATCAGTTGAATTTTTGAAAGTATAATACCGGTTAATCCTCCGAATGTAAATATTAAAATAAATCCAATTGATCACAAAAATGAAATGTCAAATTTTGATCCATGATACGTACACTAAAGACTTCAATTCCTGTAGGAATAATTATTGTTGCTGATGTAAAACATTCACGTGTATCAGTATCTAATTCTACAGTAAATATATGACGAGCCCAAACAATAAATCCTCAAAATCCAATTCCTAATATTGCATACATTATTCTTGAATTCCAAAAATTTCCTTCTTTCCTCCTTCATCTATAACAATTTGTGAAATTAATCCAAATCCTGGAAAAATTGAAATATAAACTTCTGGATGTCCGGAAAAATCAAAATGAATGTTAAATATGAAATTGGATCACCACCGGTAACGTCAGACCGACAAATTTCTAACGATGCGAGGTAATTTTAATTCCCTAATTTAATTTTCATTAATTTTATAATCTAAAGAATTTTGTATTAATTATATAATTAATTCTATATATTTATAATATATAAAATATTAATTTAATTAATAATTTAGCCATAATTATATTATACTACACATTAAATAAAATTTTATATAATTTATATATTATATTAATTATATATTTATATATATATTAATAATATTATATATAATATAATACGGAATCCCGAGGCCCGGACAAAGAGCGTAATCTCTTTGGCGCGGGGCCACGACGAGAAAGAAAAGAAAAGAAAAGAAAAGAAAAGAAAAGAAAAGAAAAGAAAAGAAAAGAAAAGAAAAAGAGAGGAGGTCTCATGGCCACGGCTGACCCGTCCCGTGATGACGACCAAGTCCGAAAACGAGAGTCGATGACGCGAAGCGTTCGCTCTGATTTTCCCAACGTCACGTCAGACACACTGTAGACGCACTCGCGTGCGACTGTAGATCGTTGAACCGCCGAAGGAAAAAGCACAGAGGCCGTGAGAGGCGTCTGGGCACGTCTTACCGCTGAATTAACGCGTAGAATTTTCCATGGAGCTTTTGTTGCCATTGTTGCCGTTTCCGTTCGACCGCTGACAAAAGCTGAAATTGCAATGCGCCAAATCAGGTGTAGACACCGGCCACTGCGGGATTTGTCACCGGCAGCGGCACAAGTTTCAAACTCGACGCGGCGGTTTAAGTTAAAAATCGAAGGCTGTGGTGGGGTTCTTTAAAAAAAAAAAAAAAAAAAAAAAAAAAAAACGAGGCACGCCGCGAGGCTCTAGACGAGGCGAATAGAAAGACACTCCGAATTGGAAACGCGAACGGTGAAATTTCCCCCATCTTTGGAGAAGATTCTCGCTCTTTCCCCGTCATTCAGCCGGGTCTGGGCTTCTCTGTTTGGCTGCTTAGCGTCAAAAGAGGGAATTGGGACGCGGAGTATAATGGAGCGAGGCAGCGCCTGGCGGGTGAAGCAATCGCGGCGCGGTTACGCGCGCTGGAAAGACCTGTAGACGCGATTGCTGGAAGGGAAAGAGTGAGGCTGGCGCGCGCGTATGGCCAGGTGAGCGAGCTAACTCGAGGGAGGAGGAGGAGGAGGAGGATGGAAAAAAGAAAAAGTTGGCCTGCATCGAGAATAGAGCGGGAACGTGTACTGCCTAACTGGGCTATCTATTTCTAGCGGCGAGAAGCAGCTTGCTCGGTTTGCGCGAAGGTCTCTGCCCCGGTGACTCGGTTCATAATCACCGGACGACGGAAATAAATTCCACCTCGACTCGTCCGTATCGAGTCGGAACCTTTGATATCGTTCTATCGTCGTACGATGCTGCGTAGCTGTTCGCCGATGGTTTCGTCTCGTGGAGATCTGCGCGTCTCGCGTCGGGGCGCGTGCAACCGCGTGTTTAACCGCAATCTACACTGAGAACGGCGAAATTTTTCGTCAGCGTGCATTTCGCAGGAAATATAAGAATATTTGACTACATTGAACCAATTAATTATTATTTTCTATTATTGATCACTACTACTAAATTCAATTTATTTACACAATTAATTACACAATTCAAGAAATAAAATTATAATATTATACAAATAAATTTGTAGTTTATCCCATAAATTTTTTGTATAATAAAATTAATTACATATTTAATTAATTATTATTACATATAAATTAAATTTATTTGAAAAGAACTGGATATTAATAAACGATACGACGAACATTTAATTTCTAAATTTCTAAATATATATACTTATTTTTTTTATTTTACAAAAATATATATATATATATATTTAAATCATTTACTTTCGAGATAATAAAAATTATTAAAATTAATTAATTAACCCTGATACAAAAGGTACAAAAGTAATAAATAAGTATTTTACTTATTTCCTTTTTAAAAAATTCATTTTCGTTACATTAAACTATTAATAATATTATTAATTTTTAATTATTACTAAAATATATTTTTCTTATAAAACTTTATTTGATTATATTAATTTAAAATTATGTACATAAATAAACTTATATTTATAATTAATAATTATTTATCTATTCTGTATTGAATTGTTAGTGCTAAGAATTTAACAGTAACTTCAAGTTTATGTCATTTCATAATATATCTAATAATCTTTTTGTGATTAATTTATTAGCACATCTTTTCATTTTAAGAGTGAAGTAATCACGTTTAAATAATGCACGACTGATAAGATGCAATCGTGTGATTGAATTAAAATTCACTTATGTCTGATCCAATATTTTTTTGTTGCAATTATTGTTAAGAACATTTAGACAGCGAATAAATATATTTCGAAAATAACTCAATGATATTCAAGTCTGACGACTGTGTCGGTCAGGTGAAACGTTTAACTTGATTTTCACGTTGCTCGAACCAAGCAATTTTACAATCACATTGTCTTGAATAATTTTGTTTCTCAAACACGATTGTCTCCGAAACCAGAAGACTCAGATTAAAAAAACTTCTTCCCATTAGTGAGTCATCGAATTGCAGATACACCGATAATAATGATATTGTCTGGTATTAGATCTGCTTCATCTAGAATAGAGTGCTCGGAATGGAATTTAATGATAACGTCGCATCGTTTATACAGAGTGTTTCGTAATTTGTGGGAGCTGATTGCACGCCTAAAAATAATGAAAAAAAGTCATATAAATATGTGTCCTATCTGTCTTCGTTCATGACATATAATGAATTTTCTGTTTTAATTACTTTTACAAAAGATGCTCGAAATGACCACCTTGCATTTGAAGACAAACCTGCACGCGTCTTGTCATTCATCTGGTTACTCTCTCTATCGTTTCTGGTGTTTCTCGAATTTGTCGGAAGCCTTGCTCTATTCTATTTCGTAGTATTTCAGCATGTTCGATCAATGTTGCGTGTATACAATAGATTTTTAATGTCTCCACAAGTGAAAATCTAATGGATTCAAGTCCGGAGAACGAGCAGGCCACGCAATAGGATAGCATTTATTTGCAAAGTGTCGATTTAAAAATTGCCTAGCCACTCGGCTAAAATGCAGCGGAGCTCCATCATGCATAAACCGCATACAAAGTCTAATATCGACTTGGAACTTGATCTAATATTTCATGTAAACACGTGCTGAAAAAATCAACGTACTTTGTGCCTGTTAGTTTCCCATTAAGAAAAAAAGGTCCAATTAAAAATTTATCAATTATTCCTGCCCGTACGTTTAAACTAAACTGGTGTTCTAAACTTGATGTCTTGAATGCACAATAACGTGTAGGTTTTCTTCGTCCCAATTATGATTATTATGAAAATTGAATGTACCATCCCTGGTAAAACTAGCTTACTAGAGTTTACTCTGTTTATAAAATTCATTATACCTCATATAAACGAAGACAGGTAGGGCATATATTTATATGACGTTTTTTCATTATTTTTAGGCTAAACAATCAGCTCCCGAAGTGGGTTCCACGAAACACCCTGTATACCATTAACGATAAAGCGCGAATTGAAATTTTTCGGAGGACGTCGAGGCACAGGTGCGAAGAACCTTGGCGTGTGTCAAGGTTATCTGCGCGAGAGCCAACGCGTTCACGTTCAGGTTAAATGACGGGGGCTGGCTGCCTTCGAGATTGCGGCAGTTTTCGCGCGATACGTAACGCGAGGCGAGATAATACGCGGCAGGGTACACACGATCAAACCAGCTTCGGTAATTTTGTAAATATTGGTTCTGAGGGAAATTGGTTCGGGCGAGTGTTGCGCAGTTTGAAAGTGTAGTAGAACGTTCGACGGGAATGTTTCACCTTTGAGAATCCGTGGCTACGTCGTATCTTCGAAGCCACACCGTTCACTCGTTCCTTTTATTAACAACTCGCTCAGATACGACTGCTCGGAAAACAGCATGAGAAAAGAGACTAACGTTATCTTGTTTTTTTCGAAAAGGTTTCAAGTAACGGGCAACGTTGTGGAAGGTAAAATTGTGCGATGGATGAAGCGTGAGACTGTAAACTATGGTAACTAGAGTGAAAAGAGAAAAGAAATCATAAGATAACAGTCATTTTTTTCGATTGTAAGTTTTTTGATTGCAAGTTTTTTAAGAAAATATTCTTTCCGTTGCTAATTGTCATTATCGACGAGAGAAATTTATTTCGATTTATTACTCTCCTTCTTTGTTGATTCTCGCGAGATTTACGTCAAGGAAACTTTATGGTTTTTGAAAATGTTTTAATGCAGAATTATTTTTACGCAAAACAATGCCATTACGAACGACTGAAACAAAGTTCTCCTTATCGATCACTGTCGCGAGCAACCGCAAATAAATTTCCCTTATCGATAGCTTTCCCTTATCAAGCGACCGAAATAGAATTCCTCTTATCGATAATGATTATCGGCAGCGAGCGAAAACTTCCGGTCACTCGTAATTGTTATTTGTAGCAAAAACGTTTGAGTTTTTTGATCAGTTTCTTAACACTGGAATTATTAAACTGGTTTATTAGACTGGTTTATATAATTTCTGCTGGATATTTCATAGCGTATTTTTGAAAGTTTAAATAATTTTTCGTAAGATATGCAAATGAAAGTTTGTACAGTCCATTGTATTTTAATATTATAATTATATAAAGTATTATTACTAAAAGTTATTATAATTATATAAAGTTTCTCTATTTTTTTTTTTTTTTTGATCTTTCAATATTTCTGATGGAGATCTTATGCATCAATCGTCGGTAGTTCTAAAAAATAACTAGTTTGTAATTTCTATTAGATATTTTATAGACGTATTTTTAAAAGATTTGAAGCATTTTTCGTAAAGTAGACAAATACAAAACAGTTTGTACAGTCCATTGTATCGTAAAGTTTCTCTATTTTCTTGATCTTTCAGTATCCCCGACGGAAATCTTATGCATCAATCGCCGGTAGTTCTAAAAAAATAACCAGTTTATAATTTCTATTAGATATTTTATAGACGTACTTTTGAAAGATTTAAATCATTTTTTGTAAAGTAGACAAACACAAAAGTGTTGTACCGTAAAGTTTCTTTGATCTTTCTCCGATGGAAGTTTTAATCGTCGATCGTTCTAGTGTCAAAGGACACTCTTTGTACATTTCGATATTGATGCTCTCGACACTTTGTGAACGACAGACGAGTCGGTTCTCGTAAAAAAAAATTTCTCCGACAGCCGTTATTTTCGGTCGCCCCTCGGTTGGAATGAATTCCTCTCTTCCCTGACCACACGCACGTCGGCGTCGACTAATGTTTTCAAGGAACACCTTGGTCGTCGAAGATCCACTTCCCATCCTTGGACATCGGAGTCGTTTGTTAACGTACGGCCCGGTTGCTCCGTTTCGTTGAACTCCGCCGGCAAGGCCAGACAGTGGTTCGCGAATCCATTATGACCGGTCGAGTTGCCGCGCACCCCAAATCCTAATGTAAACCCCCGTACGCCGCTGGAAGACGCACACGTTCGCAATAGCCCCTTTCATGCGTCGAAAAATCTTTCCCATGGATCGGGACGATCGAGTGTGTGCGTGGCCGGCCAGGGATAACTCATTTTATATTCGTAGACGCGCGGATACCAGGGCCGTAACTAGGCCACGCTTGGCTCGTTTTCTTTTACTTTCGTCGCACCCTTTCCCTTTCGTTTTTCCTCTCACTCTCTCTTTCTTTCTCTTTCTCTCTCGCTGGAACGTGAGCTCGACGAACGCGACGCTAATGACGTATTAAAAGCAAAGTTAACTTCCTATCCGGGGTTGGAGAAGAAGAAGAAGAAAAAGAAGGAAAAAAAGAAAGAGAGGCGGACACAGAGGCTAGATAAATGGAAGCTTAAATTTGTTTTGTTCGGATTAAGCGGAGGATTTGGCGCTGCTGCTGCTGCTGCTGCTGCTTTGGAGTAACTGGCGTGGACGGAACGACGGCGAGTTATTAACGGCGAATTAAAATTTCAAATGATCGCGAGCGTCGCCGATCTCTGATCGCTGGGCAAGGCGAGAAACGACAGCGCGGAAAGAGAGAGAGAGAGAGAGAGAGAGAAGGAAGAGGCAAAAAGAGGAGTAAATAATTCCCGCATACTCTATTAGCGAACTTGAACACTGGCGTCGCTTAATATTCATGTCCGTGGCGAGTCGATTAATTCGCAGAACGTGAGCCGAAGAAGTAGAAGTCCAGAGGAAAAAAAGAGAGAGAAAGAGAAAAAGAACAAAGTAAAATAAAGTTCTCTCTCGCTTCTCTCGTTCGAAAGGGTGCTACACGCGAGTTTCTCGGTGAAAATCGAGATCGCATTAGCCGAACAACGGCAACGACTAGCGTGTCGTTGTTAGGTTTTGGGAACGGAACGCGAATCCGTACGGAGGCACGCACAGAGAGTGATATGTCGTGTGCGTGTCGCGTCCTCGTCCTGCGCGCGTCACCGTGCACGCGGCACAGCGTGGTCGCACGCGTGTTGGTGGCCCGTCTGGCCTCTGACCCTGAGCCTTCTTGATAAAAGCCGCAGGTCGCTAAAATGGCACCAGACTTCCTTTGAACCGGTGCAGTGTCGTTGGCCCGCCGGTGACAGAAGGTCGCAGGTGACGAGGATCGTGAAACCAGAACCGGTTGCGCCTCTCGGCCCCCTGAGAGAGCAACCTGGCTCGTGCCCCTCCCCACCCCTCCCCTCCCCCTCTGCCTGCCCGCCGCCGTCACCGAGCTTCCATCGTGTATCGGCTTCGAAGACTTCCTTTTCGTCCGATTTGCGCGTCCAATTTGTTCGTCCTTCTTTCATCTCGACACCAGACTGCGTGAGAACGGACCGCGGCTTCGTTTGGCGCGAGTCGAGAGAAAACTCGGTCCGGAAAGACGGAGTGTGCTTTAATGACAATTCACTCGCAGTGCAACCGTCTGATTTCTTTCTGTGTTTAGAGAATGCTTTCGGTTGAGTTTTCAACTATTCGAAAGTTAATCCCGGACAATGATCAGGAAGGGTCAGCGTTGATCGTTTCTGAAAATACACGGTGTCTGTTAAGTCTCTTTACAATTTCAAAAATTTATTACAAAGGCAATCGACGAGATACGTTCTTTCAGATTTGTTCTGTGTACTCCGTGGTTATCAAGGTTTTTAAGGTGTCCTGTTGATGAATAAGATACTGTTAAATGAATCCCTTACAAAAATGGCTACTTCTCGAGACAAGGCACAGTGTGTATCATGGTTTATTGAAAGCAAATCGAATCTGCAGACTCATTGTCAGCGAAACTTCAGAACCAAGTATGGAAGAGATCCATCGTCACGTCCATCAATTCGTGCGTGGCACAAACAATTTATAGAGACAGTGTTTGATAAAGGGAGTAGTGGACGACCAAGAACATCTGAGGAAAACATCAATCGTGTGAGAGATCGTGTACCGTCTTGATGTGCTTTGTGCCAACCAATGCTGCCCATACAGAGGTGTATGAAATGAGGCAGAAAAGACTTGAATATATACGTCTCATTTTGTAATAATTTCCACTTGTCTGTCTTTTCATTTGCCTTTGTAACAAATCTTTGAAATTGTAAAGAGAAGCCAAACAAATGAAGTCGTCGATTTAACCACGCGCCACAAACCGAGATAATAAACTCGTTGCACATAATAAAACGTTCACAGTATACCCAATGATCAGTAATCTAGAAAATGTTTGAACTGACAAAACGAATGTCTATATTCGATCACCCGAGGAATCGAGTCTTCCGAGTGGATCGGTTATTGAAAAAAGTGAAAATAGCAGAGATTCCTATTATTACTAGAGAATTTCACGGGTAACGATAAAATGTCAAACAAGGTGGAAACGGGGCGTCGTCATTTTCGCGGGAAATGATCTCAGTTGACCCAGTCGAGCGGTCAGGGTCATGGTTCGAGGGCTGCCGTAAAGGTTTCGACCTTCGAAACGCAACCACGGCACGCTCGCCGTCGAGACACCGCATTTTCGACAGGCTTTCCGAGAATCGATATTTGGCGCGTCCGTTGGCCGCGTTATGAGTACGCGATGATCCCAGAGAGAAGTTCAAGGACGGGATTAGATTCTACGCGCGTCTCTACCTACGTCGAATCGATGGCGTTGTACCCACCAGGTCGCGTAAAGGGGAAACTGAATCCTCTGATGTCGAAGTAGAAACTTTTTTTTTTTTCTTTTTTTGCTTTGCTTTTTACGAAAATTACCACAGCCGAGGAGAGAAGAAGAAAATCGAACGCGCCGCGTTACAGCCGCGTACCAGCGAGCTTGATTGGATTTAGCAGCAGATTTTTCGGGATTTCGCGCAGCACAGGCGTTGTTCGATGTTAAAATTCCACGGGATTCCAGGACAAATGAAGCACCTTCATTAACAACGCGTAATTTAATCGGCAGTTGTACATCGGCTTTGACGTCCAACAACTTTTTTTCCCTCTCGTCGCGCGCGTCACCGTGCATTCCACTTCAATTGATCCGCGCCAAGCGTCGGTCATACTTCGCAAACGTTACGAATTTTCAACGTTCGAAAGAGAAAAGTGAGAAGAAGGGTGGACATTCTGTCTCTCTCTCTCTCTCTCTCTCTCTCTCTCTCTCTCTCTCTCGCGAAAGTGGCGTGCAGTGAAAGAACGACAATCGGCTTTCCGCTCGGCGAAATCTTGGTGGCGCACGGAAGTGAAAACGGTGGCGGCCGCCGTCGATAGCGACGATAGTGGCTGAATCGAGGCACAATCGATGGTACTAAAAGCCTGATAATCCGACAATCGGGGATGATCGGCGACGCGCAGGCTGTCGTCGCGTCGTGTAACAGCGCTGCGCGGCGTGGCGAGTCGCACACGTGTGAATGACCGACGTGTGACCGCCGCTCGGTGGACGAGTCTAGACCAAAGGTTCGGGATTGCGGTAGGTCTGGAACCCGGGAACGTAATGCAACACTCCGTGGCGAGTTTGCACAGCTCGCACGGAGCCAGCCAGGCCAGACCAGTGCAGACCCACGCTACGTGCGAGAGGAACGCGACGATCGAGGCCAGACAAAGCGCCAGATATGCCTTCTTATTGCCGGAGCGTTGGCCATTTTAATGGGGCTCCCAGGCTATTTATACCTTAATTGAATTTCCGTTGAAAGCATCGCGCGAAAGCAACGTTAACCAACGCCTTCCCCTCGGCCAAAATCTTTCGATTCTTCGATACACGCGCGTGTTTCATCTTGGTACAACGTTGTTCTAAAGCACTTTGACAAGAAATGAAAGTACCAATGGGAAAGGATACATAAACAGAGCAGAAAGGACAGAAATAGTCTAGTACCGCAGCATAGGTTGTTATTATAATATTTTTATATCTACAAGTTATTATTATTATAGTATTTTTATATCTTTCAGAGTGGAAGTCTCTTCTCTTATAAGTAAACGATTCTGTGAAACTGTCAAATTCTTAATTGTACAACGTGACAATATTGTTGGGAATTTCTTACGCATGACATATCCTAAGGTACTTTCCTTGCAGCTGATATCGTAAATCCAAAGTATTGCAGCTAATATCACAGTTAGTTACGCAGCATTGTTACGTTAAATTACCGAGTGGAAAGTCTCGTCTCGTTCGAACAAAAACTCTGTAAAATTGCAAAGCATAATTTTTGAATTGTACCTTTTTCACACCAAGTGAATAAATTTCTCGATCACCGTGAAAATTACTGTCGATGCTTGGGTGACACTCGTACCAGTTATTGCTCGAAAAAAAAAAAAAAAAAAAAAGAAAGAAAGAAAAAGAAGAAAAGGAAAGCTAAATTCGAAAGTTTCGATCGACCGGATGGACACAGAAGCCGCACGATCCCACGATTTGTCAGTGCTTAGGCTACATGGCGATGCATCGATGCGGGCTTATGCCTGATTCATAGGAAAGCCATTACCGGCGCGATGGCTTCGTCCGGCCGAATCGATAATCGCCAACGGCGCGAGATAACAGTCCGAGCCCCCGAACAAGCTTCGCTGGGTCCGCGTTGGTACGAATGGCTGTGGCGACCGTTATCTCTGCGCGTGGTGTGCGTGGAGCTGTGTCGCACGGCGGCGGTACAGCGTGGGACACGTAGTAGCATTATGGTACTACGGTACGCGGCGTGCGACGCGGCGGGTCAGGCAGAGTCCTTTGTTCGAGAATGGACACCATGAGAACCACGTGTCTGATTTCCCGCCAAGTCTCGGCGAGCGAGTACGGCCGCCCATGGCGGGGCAGGGAAACGTGAGACGCGGCGCTCGCTGCGGTGAAGAAGTACACCGTCGTGGTGGAACGAAGAACGACGAAGAACGGAGCGAGGGGAGGACGAAAAGGGTGAAGCAGAGCGGAGGGTAGAGAAAGAACCGAGCGGCAGGGGGAAGAGACGCGACGTGGAAGAGATAAAGGTGGATCACCAGGCGGCGGAAGGAGGATCGAGGATCGTGGATTGCGGCGGGAACGAGGGAGGACAGCAGGAAGGAAAGGGCGCGAGAGAAACGGAGAATAGGTGGAAGAGGAGGAATGAGACGTGAGGGAGCGATGGGGAAGGAGAAGATCGACGAGGGAATGAGTGTACTAAATGGATGGGGCGAAGGGGTGGGGAGCATCTAACCAGCGTGCCTGACCGCGTGACTTCCCTTCTTCCGTTCCCTACGACCTGGTACAACGTACTCGAGTCTCCTTGTCTGCTGCGTCGCCGAGGTACAGAACCGGGTAGAAGGGACGAAGATGCCCCGTGTGCCGCCGTATTCGAAACGAGTCCGTCGTCTATCGAAAGAGAGAGAGAGAGAGAATAGAACCCTCCTTCCCTCTGTCTTGCTTGCCCCCTCTGCCTCACTCTCTCTCTCTCTCTCTCTCTCTCTCTCTCTCTCTCTCTCTCTCTCTCTCTCAGCCATAATAGGACGCTTCTGTAGTGAGTATACATCGTATAGTTTAAAATCACAACCGGGGAAAATTACTCGCGTGGCTTTTTTTTTTCATGGGTTCGCGAACGTCGACGAAGCTCACGCTCGAGAAGAATTTTTAGGTTCTCTTCTGTTTTCTTTTTCCTTTTTCTTTTCTTTTTCTTTTCTGCAGCAACCAAAGAGGGGGGGGGGGTTGAAAAGAAGTCCGTGCCGTGCTAAAAATTCCACCGTCGCTAGGACGCGCGCACCAGTAGCCTCTCGCCGTGAGAGAACACACGTACGTACATTCCCCCCTGTTTCCAATCGCCGCTGCCGAATTCTCGTCGCGCGACAACGTAGCTACCTCGTCCTCCTGTACGCAAACAAACGCCAACGCCAACTCGCGTTCCTTCCTGGAACGAGGACCGTTTTAGCAATCCTCGTCGTCGACGTTCACGCGCCGCGACAAGAAGCACATTTTCCTCGTTTCGATCGTTGAGAAGCGTTACGGGAAATCGGCGCGGGAATGGAAAGAAGCGCGCGCACGGATCCGTGGCTTTTGTGTTCTGAACGGACTTGTATCTACATGGAAAGTCCGCCAGTGGGGACGAAGTTCGCGATACACGCCGGAGCCCTCGGTTCCCCGCTCCGGCCGCCCCTTTCGAGCAGTTTTCTGTCTGCGTGCTGGGTCGAGGAAGGGGGACCGGGGAGGCAGGGGAGCCACTACAGACGGCGGACGGAGGGACGACGCTCGCCGGGTTCAAATACCTCCGAGGGGCCGCGCCGCTCCTGGATTCCTATGGGCTAACCTGGAAAACTACCGGCCCGGATGACCTCGTGCCAACCGCCACGACTGATGCCAAAGGTCGTTCTCGTCCGTCCCTTGTGACCCGCGATTCGTAATTTTTGCGTAATCGGCAAATCCCCTTCTTTCTTTCTCTCTCTGTTCATTCGACGGTCGATTTACGTACATACGCGCGATGACGTCGATAACGAGGATTGAATTTTCTTTAGCTTTAACATTTTTTCGTTTGGAAATTGTAACTTTTTTTCTTTTTATTACTCCAAAACTTGGAAGGAATTTTCGCGACAGAGAGGAAAGCAAAATTTAACCGGAAGACTCGACCGCGTGAAATCGCGACGCGAGCCCTTGAGGAACAACGATGCGTCGGATTAGCTCGAAAGTGAAGTGGAACGATCGAACGGTTCCAAGTCTTTGTTTGCCCTCGGTCCTACAGAGAGAGAGAGAGAGAGAGAGAGAGAACCGGGCTGGCAAAAAAACGCGTCTAGACGCGAGGCTCGCGGTGCGCACAACCGTTCGGGCGATGGAGCGGCGGGAGGGGAGGTTTATCCCGATCCGTCAAACTACCAGGACCGTTTGCTCTGTTTCGTGCCAACTACAGGCCGTCAGTGAATGGCAACTACATTCTTGCTGCGTTCACCAACACGCTCGACCCGAAAACGGCTGGCCGCCGTTTTATCGTTCTTCGTCGAATGCCGTTTTTTTTGGCGTGCCGTCGAATACGCGATACCGCCGACATTTTTACCTGAAATTCCCGCCCGCCCCCGTTAATAGCTAGCCGATCGAGACAAAGAGCCGAGTTTCCGCGCGACGAATATCAAATTATTACGAAACCAACTGGCTCCGTCGATGGCCGCCATCTTTATTTTCGTTTTTATTTTCTGCAGTCTGAATCTTCGCTGCCCGGTGAATCTATTCGGGCAAAGTCCAAACAGCTTCACTCGTCAAGAAAAAAGAAAAAGAAAAAAAAAGAAGGAAAATCGATGGAAATCTTTTAAAGAAATTTCGTCGAAGACTGAGAAGGACGACGATCCTCGATCAGTTCGAAAAGCTTCCCACTTATTCTTATCGTCGCCTCCCAATTCCATCGAGCCCCCTTCAAGATATTTACATTCAATTTTTTACCAGTGATAATCGTTATCCAGGCATTTCGGTTTAATGTATTCACAGTCTTCTACGCGGTGAAACGCCGCGAAGGTTGAGTACCATCACCTTACTCCAGGTTCCCGCCAAGCGGATTCTTCTCGTCGGTTGTTGGCCCTCATTGTTTCCCGCCACGATGCGCGCGCACACCGTGCCCCCCCCCCCTACACCGTGTGGCAGCTTACGCTACCGTTGCCCCTACCATTTGCTCGTCTTTCTCGTCAGAGGCACGCCGCTTCCCCTCGTGGGCCTGCCCCACCATTGGCAAATGGGGCAACAAACTTCCGACTGCGCGTAGGGATTTCTTCGGGGACCTTGGACCCGATCGCGTGTGCGTATGCTCCTGGTCTCACGCAGCAGCCGCAGGTGGAGCTCGCTGGAAATTTACGTGGGCGTAGAGCGGACGCGAGAGTCTCATGATTCTGTGTCTCGTTCCTTTACACCCGACCACCTTCGCAACTTCTGTCGTTCCCTTTCTCTCTTTTTTGTCTCCTTTTTCTTTTCCTCACGCCCTTCCTTCTGACAATTTGCACCAGTCATCCAGTGTATCCATTTTCTATCGTTCTCGATTCTCAAAAAACTGTTGCCGTCGTTGTATTCCGAAAGCGCAAGTTTACTTGCTCAGGATTTCGCAATCAGTGGGAACAAAAACGAGACACTGTAGGGAAACGAGCGACGTGTCGACGAGACGTCGTCTCGTCTGGAACCGTAAGATGTTCATTAAGCCGCGCTTTGATTAACGAACGCCTGTTACCATGTAAACAAGCGATCGGTGGCGTGCGGTAGCCGAGTTAAATTAAAAATTTCCATTCTACCGTCAAGTGCGACGGCTACGTAATTTAATAAACCGGGTGTAATTAAAGCGATCGACTGTGTGATTCATCAAGGATGACGACGATCCCCGACCCCCGACGTCTGTGTCTGTGCGTCGACGAGGAACACCGCGTGTCTGCACGCGCGCTGGTACGCTACTTCTTTTTGAATGAGATCGACTCGTATTTCGAGTACGCATGCGAGACGATCTGTGAGAAAGCCGGTCGTTGTCGGTCGGTTGAACGAACGAACCAACCAACCAACCGACCAACGAATGAGCTCTTAAAAAAGAAGGAACGTGTGCGTGCGAACAACGCGCGGCGAGAACAAAACCAGGTCTTGAGGCGAGCGAGCAGAGAGCGGATGCGAAAAAAGAAGAAAGAAGGGCACAAAGGGTTAACAGGCGAGGTTACAGACGAAAGATCTCTAATATCGATGGCGGTGTTTAGTCAAAGGGCCTGTTCATTCACCGGCTAAAACCAGAAGATCTACCGCGTTCCCTTTCGTTTCAAGGCCAACCGCGAGCGTGCCCATTTACCTATAAATCTGCAGACTGTGCCGACTAACGGCCTCGCGTGCTCCTCTTTTTTTTTTTTTCTTTGAGTCCTCTCAACTCGTTAACTCTTCGTCTCCATGTTCGACGCGTTGCGCCAAATCATTTGGTCTGTCGAAGAATTTTAATTAGGCGCGCCATAAGGCCTCTAGCTTCGACCTCGGTGTCCCCCCGTTCCTTTTTTTTTTCTCGCTGCTCCACCTACCCGTAAAACTGCCACCGAGAGTTCGCTTCTCGACTCCCGGTAGCAAACTTTAAACTGGTCTGCCGAATTCCCGATAATAAGTAGTAGCAGAGTATTTCAACCGTTTTCGCGACTGTCAGCTGTCAAATTTGCAAAAATCGTCTGAGACGATTTAGAGCGTTGCGCAAGAAAGGTAGGCAACGTAGAGTATTATCACTCTCTCTCGTTGACCTGACGGTGCGGCCGGGCAGCGGGTCGTGATCGAGGGCCGAGAACTATCGTTTCTTCGTTACTTTAATCACCGAATCCCGGAGGCCACGGGCCCTCTCCAGCCGTGCTGGAGAACACCCATTGTCGTCCAATTTTCGTGGACGGCCATTAGGTTCCGCTGCTTGCTCTGCAGCCTCGTTCGTCAAAGTCCGCGGCGCCGCTCTCGTCGTTCCCGGCAATAAGAAATGAAGCGGACCCCGAACGGCATTATAACGAGCTTCACGATGTCGCGCACGTTTCGTCTCGTCCGTCTACCGACTTCCTTCTCTCCCCCTTTTCCACGCTACCGTTCGACCTTGCGTTTTAAAAACTTAGTACTCGTCCTTTTCTCGCTAGTACCACTACAAAGAGAGAGAGAGAGAGAGAGAGAGAGATAGAGAAAGTCAGTCCACCGGTGTCGACGAGGAAAGAATTAAAGTTGCAACGCGTACCAACCATCCATCTCCCCCTGGTGCCGAGTTAACGCAACATTATGTACTCCTCGTAGCTCCCCGAACTTAATGTCGGCGCAACGTGCCGCGCCAGTACGCGCCGATTGCCTTCTTAACGACCTAGAAACCGCTCTCGCGGCTGAATAAAACCGATTGTTCAGCTGTCGAACACGAACGATTCCGGTTGTTTCACGATTACGTAGATGCGGGATAGGAGAACGATTTGGCGCGTAGGATGATGCCTCCAAACAGCCAACACAGGAGGGAGGGTTGTGTCGTCGTAGCGAGGACGAATTAATTACAATTTCTTCTGTAATATTCGTTCGCGGTGTTTCGTTGATCGACGTGAACGACATTTTATGGCACGCATGGTGTGACCAATCCTTTGCACTCGGAAATGTCCCTTTTGAGGAGACATTGCACCTCTTCACGCTCTTGGCCATATACATATATGTATAGACAGTTGATTTTGTATCGTTCTATAAAAAAGCTACTTTCGTTCGCGAAACCGTTACAAAAATAGTCATTTTTCGTAAATTCTGAAGTGTAAACTTAATTTTCTTACGTGAAATTAAATTGAATTTCTTATAATTAAAATTTAAAAAATTTAAAATCTGTTTCTGAAATGGTTAAATCTAGCCAACAGTTCCTTTTTATAATTTGCGTATATATCGTACGATGCGACGTGTAATAGTATAATATCTGAAATGCCTATAGCGAACGCTATAAAATAACGATGCAAAAAGAACAAAAAATGATTTCTTCAGAAGAAGAAATTTCTGAAAAACAGTCCCTAGTCAATTGACACATATTGGAATAATTCACATAAACTAGACTTTTTATTGCCTCTTACGAAGGTTTAACAAATGGCGGGGGATATTATCTTTCCAGAGATTGAAACTATATATCACTAACTCTTGTATATTATACTTATTTCCAGCGAGTCCGCAATGCACGTTGATGATTGCTTTAAATTTTAACGATATCGCGATTTTAACGTGAAGATAGAAAGATATGATCAACAAAATGCTATTTTAAATGATTATTTCCAATCCTACGTCACTCTAGTTGAAGTAACGATGCCTCGTAAATAAATTGGTGATAGATAATACAAAAAAAAAAAAAAACGTCTCTCGAGGGCAGAAGGTTAACTTGTAAATTTCATCGTATCGTCGATGCAACAGACCCGGGAGATTTACGTTTCATAATTCCGAAGTGAGATTTTACGTCGAGCTTTATGGCCCGTGCTTTTAACGAGCCTCGCGTACAGTTCAAATTAAACGCGAAACGTGAACACGATTCGACAGGATTACTTGTTTTACGTAATTTATTTACCATCCGCGAAGGAAGTAAAGCGATCGTGTAAATGAAAACGAAGCATCCGAGGATAATATTGACAGTGACGATGTTGGCTGAGGGTGATTCGAGGAACGAATTAATCTCGATATTGCCGTGCGTGTGTGCGACGTATCGATTTAAATTCCGTAGAACCCCGTTTATATGGGCTCCGTGTTTATTCGAACGAAATTTTAGTCGCTATCCGATTAAATGAACTCTTGCTGGTTGAATCCACTTACTCGAACCTGAATTCCTATTATGCGAGCGGAAACTTACTAGCTGGATGACTCCAGTTCCATGAACTCCGGTTATATAAACTATTTATCGCCAAGCAAGTTCGTGTAAATGGAGATTTACCGTACGCGGGTGAGCATTGACTTTGCCATCGTCGCCACGTGTTGGTGTTATCATCTCGCCTGTCTCTCAACGCGATTTTTCGAAGAATTTTCCACGAGGACTGACAGATTTCGTTCTCGTTCTATACAATATAATTTCGAGAAAGGAGGAGAAAGTAGTGTCACTTTACAGAAAGATTTTCTTGCAATCGTGAAAGTTGACAAAACCAGCTTTTCTAGTTGCACAACGTGTAAATTTAATTGTACAGTAATTGCGTAGTAGCAATTTGCAATAACGTTGTGTTATACAATAATGACACAAGTGATGTAAAAATTCGAGAATTAAACGTGTATAGTCATACGAAGGTTGTTTTCCTGCAGTTCTATCATGGTATTCGAGCAAAGTATTTCTAATCTAGAGATGTGTCCTTTTCTAATGAGTTGTACAATAATAATACAAGTAATATAAGAATTCAGGAATTGAACAGATATTGTATGAAAATATTTTCTGTAGTTTAGAGACAAGTCCTTTTTTAATATCGACGCGATGACGTTCCAGTTATCTTGCGAGAGAATATCCTTTTATTTTTCTAATAGCGGATCAAATGTGTCGATACTCTCGAATTTTTATATTTCTCAAATTCACTCGTTGCTCGAAACTGCTACACGTGCACGTTACTTTTTATGAAAACAGATTTCACATGATGCAATCGACCTTCTACTAGCACTTGATAATAAACTTGAGCAACCTTCGTGCACAGCTCGAACTTTTCCGTCGCACTGTTTCTGCGAATCCAATGTTTCGACACAACAAAACGGACTGAATAAACCGCGTTACAGGAGGATAGACCGCGCATTGTTCGTTTTCACCGAAAATATTGCTTAAAGACTGGGCGTGCCAATATTTTCTTGCCTCGTTGTTCAACCGTTGGTATAATATCGCGTCAGCGAGGAGAATAAACGCTGGGTAGAGTATTTCGCGTCTTGTAAATTCAACTCGACGTTCATTGACACGTTTTCTTAGTTGGATCAACGACCTACTGATTTCTACGCATCTAACGCGAGCGCACAACGTGCGGGCAATAACGATTAAAGCAGCAAATTGTTTCTGTTTGCTGTCCGCGGTACTCTATTGACGCTGTTCGCGTTGGCAACTTTGGATACGAGTTACAAAGTGATGATGTAAATGTTTAAACATAAACGTTGTTCGCTTTGGAAAAATGTTTTTCAACCATTCGTGGGGAAGAATTGCGAGGACAGTTGGCGGAATTCTTAAAAAAAAAAAAAAAAGGATCGAGGTGTTTTCTCTTTCGACGATCCGATGACGTTTGACTTAATATCACGCGCACGGTTTGTTTTTGTCGCGCGAAAAAGCAAGAAAAACAGAAAAACACAGGAAAGAACACGGGCTTGACACGAATAAATTTTCGCTCGGTGTTATCCACGTGAAACGTGACTTTTCCAAAGTAATCGACGATTAATGAACGGATTATGGCTGTTCCCTTTGAAATTTACTTCGACGGACTGTAATTGTCCAATAAAATGAAATAGCTCTGTTCGTCGAAAATGTCGAAGAATCTATCGTCTGTAGAAAAGAAATACACGTGATATGGTAAAATTACCGAACGTTGATATCGGTCGAAACGCGCCTTTGGAACGCTCAGAAGTCGGTGTAAAGTTGCGCTTCAATCCCTTCAAGGACTTTAATTTCAGTTGTGACAAAGGAATTTAATTTAATTTCGTTTTATTTTTTACTTGCGCGACAATTGGGATTTATTTTCTGGTTGGAAAATTCAGCAAAGATTGCACGTTTATTTTTGTAACGGTTTCGTGTTTGGAAGTAGCTTTTTAAACGTATGTGGCCAAGGGTGTGTGAAGAGGTTGAGAATTTTCGACGTTTTCCCTATTAATTTCTGCAACTCGTACTCGAGACAGTTGCCAAAGCGGTACACGAAAAATCACAGAGGAAGAAGGTTAGGTTATATTACCAGCGTGCTACGTCTGACAATGCACGATCCGTTTCCTCTTGCTGCGTCCCTCGCGCTCCAGTTGTACCGTGATCGTAATCTCTCGCTTTACACCTAACCGTATCTTTTAATAGGCGCGAATCTGAAGGATCGAGCATTGCTCGGCTGCGATTAGTAGCGAGTCACCTTAACGGATCACGTTCCCCGTACACCGTACACGAACGTCTCGTGTCTCACGAACGAACCGAGCTCGTGAACCGCGCAGATTTAACCCTTTCATCGCTTCGCCGACAAGCGAATGTGTAAATACGGTAAATTTGTAAGTGCAACCACCGTGGAAAAATTCTCTACACGTAACGTATTGTATAATATTCATAGCACAGCTGCTCTGTTTATCACACGGTGTTCTGTTTATCTCGCAAAGTGAAAACGTCTCTCGTAAGGGTTTCAGGTTATTTAAAAAAAAAAAAAAGACAAGAAAAAAGAGAAACGTGGTGCGAGGGAGCATGTTATCGGATACTTTGATATTTTTAAACGAAATCATATAAATTTGATATGACAATAATTGATTTATCTGAGCATTGTTTGCGATATAACTTATTATTATTAGTTTGGAAGATATTTATATCGGTGTCCTTCGCAAAAAAATTAAAGTGAAAGTATCTCTTGGATCGATGGTTTTCGACATACTCCACCACTCAGAAATCTTGGCACAAGTACTGTATTCATATAATAAAAATAATAGGATAAATAGTAGATAATAAATTATACACAATACAATAATGTATACAATATATGTAATATTTACAATATATACAAATACAAAACATACTTTACACGATAAAGATTCTATTAATATATTAATATAGTGTATGTTGCATATATATTGTTTTACTATAATCATACTATATTGTATTATAAAATACACAATAGTTCACGATATGTACTGAATATTAGAAACAAGAGTAAAACTTTTTCAGGGAAGGGAATGTAAATCAGGTAACATTTGTTTCTTGCAAAGAATGCATTCGAAATTACCATTCCATTTAAAAAAAAAAAAAAAAATCAACTTAAACTCCATCCACAAAAAATACCATCAATTGCACGTAATGTGCTCCTTTGTGCCAAACAACTTTTGTAGCAACTTCAACTTTTTGTTTTTATTACTTCACACCTTTACGTACGAAGATGTTTCCATCTTGCGAGATAAACAGAACACGTGTTATTTTGACAAAAAAGAAAAAAAAAAAAGTATCAGCGATGAATTTGCCATGCAATTCTCCCTCCACGTAATGGTCATATCAAGCAGTTGTTTAAGCGAAAGTGTACGCCACCGTCGGTGATTCCGATTCCATACCGGCCGCGCCGCGTAATCGCTGCCGTGTCACTTTTCTCGTATATCGCCGGCAATTAATCGGCGCAAGATTAAATTCCTTCGCATTGTTTCTTCCAGCTACCGATCCGGTAATTAGACGGTGCAACGATAACCCGGTTTGCCGGTCGTACATCACGTAATCACTGTGCGTTTGACACTTATTACGGCGAGCCTCGGACTCCACGTCAGACGTGCGCGTTTAATATTCGCGCTGTCTTTTCTCGCTTTGTTCGCTCTTCCTTCCTCTCGCTCTCTTGCTCCACTTTCTCCACTGAGAACTGAACATCAATCGAGTACTTGTGCAACGAAACGGAGAAAATTTGTCAAAAGCTACGTTCGATCAGCTTGATTTTGAAGAGGAGGCTCATTCTCAGTTGTTGAGGCTACTTGTAACGTTGGGGCTTCAGGCTAGCATAACTGTGGCAATGCTTGCCATGAGTTTGAAAGGTGACGTATAGAGCGATATTTTTTCTCAAGTGAGATCTTCGACGCGCCACTAAATTATTTTAACACTAGCAAACGTGTTTGTATGTAGTAAGCATGTAAGGAGGAGATTCGAGAAAGACAAAATAATTCATTCCAATAAATAATAATAATATCTGATGATACTCTAATAAAATTTCTCTGATAAAACTAACTCTTACTCTAAATAACATGCTCTATGCGCCACAAATTTGCCATCTCTGTCAAAGAGTAATTAAAAAAAAAGAGTTGCGATATTTGTTTATACGGTCAAAAGTTATTGCGTCTTGAGAAAATATCAGATGAAATTAAAGAAAGGAGAAGATCGAAATTTTTATTAGAAAAAACTTTCGTAAGAAGCAACAAGAGCTGTAGTTTATGCGAATTATCCCGAATTATTCGAATAATAATTCGACGATTGTGTTTGATGATAATGAGTGTGACTGCCTCTATCCTCAAGAATTTTTTCGTTTGAAATTTTATTTTATTCCTCTTACGTCGTTATATTACATCATACGACATCATACCTACGTTCGTTATAATTATCAACAATTATACAAAATTTTACAATTCTAGCTATTAGCTAAAGCTCGATGTGCTTGATGTAAAAAGCTACATGTCCTTGAGTGCAAAAGTTGAATTCAAAGGAGGCTCGTGTCGTAGTTCTTCGCCCAGAAGTCACACAGAAGTTCTACAACGACGGGATTATGCTACCTCAAAAAAAAAAAAAAAAAATAAAAATGACAGAAAATGGTCGAACAAAACGACACATATTTGATTTGACAAACTTTATCCAAAATAAGAAAGAAAGAAAACTTGTTTCACCTTTGCGCCAAAATACGAGATCACTTTTTACTCAACCCACTTTAATATAAATACGTATCTTGCGAGTAAAAACGAGTCTACTACAATCGCGCGATCTACATGCGACATATCAGCAGTCACAGTGTAGAGAATGTAGATGTGAAAATGCAGGAGGGACAGGTTTTTTCAAAGAGCGGTTAATTAAAAAAGCTCGGCAGATTTTTGGGCAGGTTGCGAATATTTTTGTCACGCGACAAAAGCTACCGCGGAGATAGCGCCGCTTTCTTTTGCTATTGAAACTGCTGGATCCCCCCGTCCCTCCCCCCTGCAAATCTCTCGCGCATTCTCCCATTCATGTTTCCAGACGCGACCACGTGCCGCGCGATAATCTCTCGACTCCATTCTTCCTTTTTCTACGTTCGTTGTCGTATCGGCCCCCATTTTGTCACATCTCTTTGTCTCGTCCTTTCTCGTCTCGATTCATCGGCCGATTGGCAGACTTTTTCCCTCTCGACGATACTTTGAACGTCGAATGAAGAACGAACTGCTTCGCGCAACTCGGAAAACCGACGTTAAAAGCTAGTCGCGAGATCGAGCCTCGCGCAATCAACGTCGAGAGTCTCTAAGCAACGATATTGTAACCGCGCGATGTTATAAGTTTCCCCCGGTATAAACGAAGCAATTAGCCGGCGCCGAATGCTGGAGGAGGCATAGGCGCTCTCTAAAGCGCGAACTTCGCGCCGCGATAATAATTCAAAGTTCTCGGGCGCGGTATTAAGTGATTCATTAAAACAAAGGCAATCAGCAGACGCGTTAATTAGCGGACAACTGGCTGGTAGTACCGATTCTCTCGCAATCGTGCAAAAACCTCCCCGTGAAATCCCGACTTAAACGCGTCCGTGTCAGGTGGATGTCGAGGAACGATTTCATCAGCGAGAATCGGCCAAGGTTTGTCACCTTTCGTCCCT
Source organism: Tetragonisca angustula (assembly GCA_036937485.2). NCBI lineage: Eukaryota > Metazoa > Arthropoda > Insecta > Hymenoptera > Apidae > Tetragonisca > Tetragonisca angustula. The sequence continues at coordinate 194,698 of JAWNGG020000271.1, read as the reverse complement.
TCTCAAACTGGTTGACGCGAGATGCCGAAACTTCTCGCGACGGATCGGGCCACGTTTGAAAATTGTGCCTCGAAAGAAAAAAGAAAAAGCAAAAACAGAGAGGAGGAGTACATCGAATCGATCGACGCGAGAGCCCGTTTCCCCGGCGATGCACACAGGCAAATAGGCAAGTCGGCGAGAGAGAGAGAGAGAGAGAGAGAGAGAGAGTGTGTTGACGTTGCCTTGTGTACGAAGCTAAGGGGATCTAACGTCGGTCTGTCAAGCTGCAACGCGCGGCGGTGAGAGCGTGGAGAGAGGAGAGAAGAGGCTGCGGCGGCGGAAGGTTAAGAAGGGTGGCAGTAGTGGTTGGCTGGAAAAGCCGCGGGCTCTGCTGGCGTGTGCGCGACGGATACGTGCCTGGACTCCATTACAGCCTGGAACCTCTCTTTTCTCCCGATAAAAATGAAAAAAGAGAGAAAAAAAGAAGAAGAAGAAAAAGAAGGAGGAAAGAAAAAGAAAAAGAGAACTGTCTCCCATCCCGCCGTCGCATCGGCCATCGTATCGGTAACTGCTTTCGAGAACCGAGTCTATCATCCCCTCCCCCACCCTCATCTCGACCGCCACCCCTTCTTTTTTTTCTACTTCTTCTTTCTCCTAGTTCCGTCTTCCCTCCTCCTCCTCCTCCTCCTACTCTTCCTCTGCCTCTTCTTTGCTGCCGTGGCTACCCTCCCAGGCCAGCAGCTCCTCGAGATATGTCCACCAAGCGTGGAGACACATTCGTCGACTGCCTTTCGAATAGATCGACCTCGCTGTGTGGCTGCACGTTCTCTGGCTTCCTTCTGCCCCCTTCTCCCTCTTCCCCCGACCCCCGTCCACCATCCTTCCCTTTTATTTCCTTCGTTTTCAGCTTGCGTCTAATTCCTGTCTCTATGTGGCTGTTTGTTGGCGTGTCTGCGTCCGACGTATTCGTGCGCTGGAAATTCGTTCTGTCCCAGGCGACGAAAGGTTTGCCCCTTCGAAGAAAAGATCTTTCGATTAATTCGACATCGAACGATTACGAGTTTACGATTTTGTTACCAGCCGATATCGATAATGAAATTAACGAAACGTTTATTTCGTTTCGGGTCAGAGTCAAAACCGGACAATGCTCCGTATTAAAGTATGAAGATCGACTGGTCTGATCCGATACGTCAGCATGTATGCTCCCAGCTACAAGGACACTCCCCCGTTCCTTTTTATTTGCCCGTTATTAATCGCGAGTCCGGTGCTCCGGACGAGCAGCTTATTCCTTTGTCGAGCTCTTGAGACGTCTGTGGAGGAACGTTCGGAGATTGCTTTCAAACACGTACGTACGTATGTATCCACGCTCGAAAGATACGTACGTATATTCATCGTGCGCCTCCTCTTCCTTTTTCTTTTCTTTCTCCACCCCCCCCTCCCCTTCCCCTGTTCCTTTATTTCCTTCTTACGTCTGGATCGTTGTTTCCGCCGGCGTTCGTACACGGACCCGAGCGATATTCGTCGGCGGCTGATTCCCTGCGATACGAGGGGATTTCGCCGTGCACCGGCAAAAGTGGATTTTCCTTTCCGCGACGTCGATGCCGCGAATAAATCACCATCCCCGACTTTTAAACGTCGCTTATCGTCTTACGCGCTTTCCCACCCCCGCTCTAAAATGCCTTATCTCTCGACTTTGCATTTTCCCTCTCTCACTCTCTCTCACTCGTTGAGCACAGTTTCAGCTCGGATCTCGTTTCCACGGATTTCGTTTGGTCCGCTTTCGTGTTTCGTCTCCGCTGGTTTCTAGCGAGAATAGTTTCCGACTCCGCTTCATCTTTTCATCTTTCTTTCGCGTTTCTCTCGATGCAATCTCGATTATTGTCGCGTGAAATTCGCTGGATTGTCCGGCGAAATTAGCAGGAATCGAGGAAGTCCGCGAGTACGAGGTCTACGAATAGTACCGGACAGAAAAAAAAAAAAAAAGAGAAAAAAGTTCCACCCAGACGGGGGAACGTGGACGATGTCCCGAACCCGTCTTTCCGACTCCACGTCGATTCCAGGACCTCGATAAATACCCTCTCGCTTTCACGGTCTCCCAAGCGTGGATCATCGTCCCCGTTTCTACGTCCCTCAGTTTCCAATTAAATACACCTATTTTCTCCGTTTCGCCGGCCGGTTTCTTATCGGGCGCGTCTTGAGATACGCCCGCGACGTCTGGAGACATGTTTCCAATAGAACGACGTTTCCCTCGCGATACGTACACGCGCTTTCAACAACGTTTCCCCTCGATTCCCCTCCCTCTGTCTCTTCTCTTCTCTCTCTCTCGTTTTTTTTTCCAATCGCTCCTTCCAAGGAGCCGCCGATGCCTCGCTCGCGGCCAGAAATATCGCTCGTCGACCGATAAACCGCAGCGACGGAGGATCTATTTAACCTCCCCTCTTCGGTTAATTCGCGGCTCGACCGCCGCGTTAAAGACGCGAACACGGTGGCAGGTTTGTTCGAGAAACGATTATTTACGAGTCGGCGAGGAAGGTTATACACCGTAGGGTGGAGGGGGTGGGCTCGTTAAGCTCGTGGCGCGAGTCGGGAGAGCCGATCGGCGGTAGTGATTCATAAATCTCTCCGGCGATACGGCTCCGCGGTCTCGAGCTAATTGTACGTTTCCAGGGGAAATCGCGGAACTTCGCCGACGCGGACACGCGCTTAACACCTAACGCCGTCTGAATGATCTAATAAATCTTCCTGCCTCTCCGTCAAACGCCGCTCGTTCACACACACACACACACACACACACACACACACACACCGAGCTACGAACTTCGTTTGTCCTATATTTATATCCAGACGCGCTCGATCATTTTCGTCTGCTCCGCCTCTTTCCTTTGACAAGTCGAGGAAGTAAGTAACCAGACTGTCAAGCAAACAATTTACCTGACGCAAATCTTCTTCTTCGATCTGATCACGCTGAATTTCCACCAATTTTAGTACGTCCGCTGTTAAATATCTTTCAGCATGCCTCGGCACATTATGTCTTTGTCAACTGTTTTCGAAAATAACATCGAATAATAGTAATAGTGATAATAATAATACCGAATAGCAACTTTGAATAATCTTCTTTTTATAAGTTAGGTTTTTAATGAAATGAAGAACAGTAGTGACAATTACTAACAGACAAATACTTTTGGAAAAAATTGTTTCGCTAGCAGGGGAACAAAATTTTCTAGAATCCATTAGTGGTTTTCTGAGTATGTCTAATTTTCTAGCATGGTACAACACACAGTGACTCAAATTAATATTTAGACATTATAATATTCGGGCATTAAATTATTGAAACTCATAATTTTGTAAAAGGAAATCGTGCAGTGACAGACCTAACTTCGTTTCAACGCTTGAAACATTTTAAGATGTTTTTATACTATGTAGCAAATGACAAAATGAATCTTTCCTACAGAAAATTCTATAAATAACGTACGTGGAAAAATTGAAAAATTTTTGTCACCACTGAATCTATATTGAATTTGAAGAAATCGATCCCTTTACAACAATCCCTGAAAACTTACCGTAACGATTTTTTCCTTCTCTGTCAATTTATTAAATTGTCAATATTAAGATTGGACAGCGAAATGACGGAATTTCTTAAATTTTTGACAAAACTCGAACGTCTGTAAAAATTTATCTCGCGACTTGATTCACATTTTCATATCCAGCTTATAATTGTTATTATTGATTCCGTTTTACAAAATTTAATACGCTCACGCCAATGCGTTGTCTGATTGGGTATGGAATGCGTAGTAAAAATATGACACGCGTAATTTATACTTGCGTAAGTAACATAATTCTCTAATTTATTGGCGAGTGAAGGACAGAGTGAGAGTGAGAGTGAGAGAAATAAAGAAAGGGATTTTTGCGGGGATGGATGAGGAATTACACGGTCATTCGGTAAACTCTCTCGGTCCGATGGAAACGTCGAAGGAAATTCGTCCGGACTTATCAATCACGGATGGAATCCGTGGTATAAGATACTCGAAAGCTGGATATATAAAACGGACCGCCCGATTTCGTGGCAACCTGTTATCTCGGGTGTTGTTCGTGCGGCCAAGCGAAACGTCAATCGGTACGTTTCGTTGAAAAGGACACGGAGATGGAGCGTGTCGCAGCTACGTGTGTCAATCAATGACACCGAAATAAAATCGTAACGCGTACCGCCGGCCACTCTCTGACGTTGAACGGTCGATTGATAGATACGCTGAATTATTTATCGACGCGAAGTTATCGCGACTCGGGCTCGCTGAATTATGAAACCGCTCGGACGTGTTTCGCCAATGATCCGCCCCGAGTGAATCTCTAATTTCGTCCATTTGCGAATCTGGACAGCGTCTTGACGAAATCAGGTACCGAGAAGTGTTATCGATCGATCGACTGACGCGAGAATGCATAGTAGTGAAATAAATAATTTCACCCGTTCTACGTATATGTTCGAAGCGTCTTTTCTTTGCGACGATCTCCTAAAATTTGATTACTCGGTTTTAGTCAACTCTGCGCTATTACGCTCGAAGAAAGAAAATTCAACAAGTCGTATTTTCCTCTGATATTCAAAATTCAAAAAGCAAATTACACGCCAAATTTTAGGGTAAATTGTAAACAGGAGGCTTCAGTTACTTTAGATTCTTTCATGTATTACGTATCGTTTGGTTTTCATATACTGTGACGATTTGTAGCATTTTCGAGAAGGAGAGTGCCTTCACTTTCTCACTTGTCACGTGATGTAACATATTTTAGAATAAAATGAATGGTGTATTTTGAATATATATATGTTTTAACAATTTAAAAATGAGGTTTAAAATGTTGTGTCCAAATCTCCAAACTTATTATTGTACGATTTTCTTTTCCTTTTTAATGAAATTATGACAATTTCAATATCTAGTGTCCACATATTAATGAGATCCACCGTATCTGTTTGAAAGAGTTCGTTTAATGTGGAATTTTATAATTCTTTTGGCCAGCGTGAACACCAGTCTATAAAATTTGATTTCATCCGAAGGAAACCAAAGAAAAGCGATGATTCTTAAGTTCACGCTTATTTTTTTTTTTTTTTTGCTAACTTTTCCATTATCTTCAGAATAAATGCATTTTCCTTGAAACACGTAGAATAATGTTTTGAAAAAAATCTTCTGTCGGCATCAAGAATGTTCAAAGTTGGCCAATTCTTGTCGCTTACTTCTTTAGAACGATCAGTAGAGTCAAGAGAGACACTGATCACTATCAAGGCACTCACACGATTTCTAGGTTGTACTTGAACTGACTCTGATGCAGAAACCCATCTTAATAGTGATCAATGTCTGTCTTGATCCTACTGATCGTTCTAAAGGACAGAACTGGACATTCTCGAACATGGCTGCTGACAAAAGATTGTTTCAAACCATTATTCCACGTGTTTTAACACTGGAACCACCTCACCAGTCAAAACGACTGGATTTTCAAACTTTATTTTAAAATTCCTGCCTTGTGTTAGGTTTTCTTACCCGCAATGATGTATTGATTTCTAATTTAATTAATTTTTTTATTTACTCAAAATCAAAATAAATTCGTATCGTGCAACCTGTGCCTATACCAGCCAAAATGACTGGTACCTGTCAAAGTAGAAAAGGGTTCGACAAAGTGCATAACGCCACCGAATTAAAGAAAATGCAAGATGGATATAACGGGAAAGTTACTGAAAACCTAAAACTCGACGCATGCATTTCAACGCGTGTGCGGAGCGGCCTTTATTGTCGCCGAAGAAGAGGAGCAGCAAGCGAGGAAATAAATAGAAAGGGAGCCGGGTGGATCGAGGCCTCGTTTGAATGGCCGCGTGCATTCGCCGTAAATTCGGTGAATCGCGGCGCGCCAGCGCAGCGTTTTTCGTCCGTTTTCGTGCGTTCCCGTCGCGTCCGTGAACTTACTCGCGCGAAATCGCCGTAACGAGAGCCGCGCGGTGGATGCAGCTGCAACGCGCGTGCATCCACCGCGTTCCTCTCTTTATCCCTCTCTCTCTCTCTCTCTTTCTCTCTCTTTCTCTCGCGCGCTTCGTTGCTGGTAATTGGTAGTTCACGCGGCCATTCCGGTGGAAGCCACACGCGCGCCGAGGTTTTTGAACTCGCGGTCGAAAGAATCCCGCGCGCGCGTTATGCGCGAGCGAACCAGACGTACCTCGAGCGAGAGAGAGAGAGAGAAAGAGACGAAAAGAGTGTAAGGAGCGAGAGGAAGCGGGCGAAGGAACGTGGCAGGAAGAACGAGAAATAAGAAGATGAGGAAGAAGCAAGAGCAGGGGTGGAAGGGAAAGAGACAGAGGCGGGAAGGCACGATAAAGACGTTTCGGCGTTTTCTCTCTCTCGCGCGCGTGCGCGCATTCCTCCGGCGAGTTTCCGTTATTTTTTTAGAAAACAACCCGGGGGATATCCCGGCTGTCCCCCTCGGCTTTCCAGTCGACGCGGCTGCGCGCCATCCGAGGATAAACGTCACACGGGACAATAGCCTTTTGTGGTCGACGCAGAAGGATTCGCGAAATTTATCGTTCGATCTCTCTCTCTCTCTCTCTCTAGCGGAGTCGGTCGGTGAGACGATGGCGTTCGCCTTTTTGGGAGTTTTCGGGCGCGACGTCCGATAATTAAAAAAAGAAAAAAAAAAAAAAAGAGAAACGCGTCGCGTTGAACTTGCACGATTGAACGATGGGTCCATTTTCAATTTTCGTCGAAGGCACAGCTAGGAAGATGTCTTCTCAGGGGGAAAGAGACGAACGACGATCAGGATATGTTCGCCGAGGCAAGGAGCAAGGAGTTTCTCTTCTCTTCTCTTCCTTTTGACTGGCCGGTCATTCGTGGAAAGTGGCTGCGACTAAAGTTCGCGACGGGGGAGCCTCCCCCGACCAGCAGGCACATTTCGAGATGGAAATTAATTATTTCTGCGAAACGTGACGAGGAGGGAAGGCCTGGAAAATGCCAGGTGCCACGATGGCACGGCGATCGTCAAAACCGTGGCCGTCGCGGTGTTTCTTTTTCTTTTTTTTTTTCTTCTTCTCTTTTTGTCGTCCATATTGTTTTATTTCGCGTGTTTCGCCGGGGTGTAACACACTCTCCTAACAGCGAGATCGTCGTTCGTTCCTCCACCTCTGTCACTCTCTCTCTCTCTCTCCCTCGTCTCGTCTCGTCTCGTTTCCGGCCACTTGCGAATATTTCGACGGCGATTAACGCGATGGAATTTTAGATCGTATAATCGGCCACTCCGTCGCTCCGGGAGACGTTCCCGGTTAATTTCACGGGCTCCGTTTCACGGATCGGGACCAGAAGGACGGCTCGACTAGCTTGAACGAATAATATCGTCTGCATAATTTATTCTCCGCCGGGGACAGAGAGAGAGTTTCTCCCCGGGTCCTCGGGGTTTGAGTGGCAGGTGTATTCGGCGATACGAATACTGCGGAGACGTACGTACGTACGTACGAGCGCGTCGCGAGGAATTTCCAATGGGCAGTTTCGTGCGATTAAAGGCTATCTCTCGCATCTCTTCCGGGCTGAGGAAGAGAGGGACAGGGACAGAGGCAGGGCGATAAAAATTCCCGTTCCAACAATGTTCGTTCGCTCGTACGAACGGGCTACGGGGGAAGAGGAGGACGTTCGAACGTTTAATTTGCACGGTAATAAACTTGTAATTACCACGCGGTTAAACTGTTGGCTTTAATCCTGGATTAAAGGGCGAAAGGGCATGTTACAAATTACAGGCAGGATGTTGTTCATCCATCGGGACAGCCGCGAACACTCGTCGCGCACATTCGTCAGTTAGATATTCAATTTCCTTCTTGCACGTTCGAAGAAGCGGGCATAGTAATGGGGGGAGGGGGAGGGAAGAGGAATTTCGTAGAGGATCTCTCAGAGTACGGTCGCGAGGCTCACGTCCCGGCCATGGATCACCGCGATATTACCGCGAAATTATTGCCGGTTTGGCGTACGGCGACCGATAAATCACCGACGAGAAAATCAGCCGATGGCCCCCTTCGGAGAAAGACACACACACACACACACACACACACACATGCACACCGAGCTCGCGCTCGCGTCGTTAATTCGTTAAGCGCTAATCCGATACCGCTACGTTCGGTATGCGGCATTCTTCTCTCGCGGCCGCACACCGCCCGCGAATAACATTTCGATGATCGATCGCCGATCGCGGTTAAGAGGCGTATTAATTGCCCCGTCGATCGGTACCTCTAATTACCGGTGTGCACCACGCGCGCGCGCTCACGCTGATTAATTACCACCGGCTGGCCACCGCTGCTAACCGAACCGAGATCGATGCTCCGCTCCTCCAGCTATTCTCTTTAATTCCACTCGATCCACTGATTATTTTACCTACCTACCTACCTACCTACCTACCTGCCGCACGCGTGTCCCCTCCTGTCCAACCTCTTCTCCTTCCTCGCTCCTCTTGCTAATGGCGAAAGGAAAAGAAAAAAAAAAAGAAAGAAAAGAAAGAAAGCACGAGGCTGGACTCAGATTCAGCAAATTGAAAGTGTCACGTACTCGTGGCTCGTGCTGTTCGACTCGAGTCGGATACTCGGTGACGAGATTGTTCTCGTTTACTCGAGAACTGGCTCGTGCTGTTCGCACGCTCGAGTTTGAACTTGACGGGTATTTATTTCAAGTGAGATTTAGTTTTATTAACGGAATGGATCGTCGACTAGTTCCCTGATCTCTAATCGTACTCGTTCGATCAGACTGCTTGTTCTTTCACCCCGGTGATTACTTGTTGAAATCTATCTGAACTTGTGAAAAAGGTTTCTTTGTGTATTGTTTAGACAGAAAATATTTTTGTACAGAATGGCACGAACCATTAAGTTCGTTAAGAAACACTAATTTTCATCAATTTGCACCAAAAAGGTGCGACGAGTTGGAATCGTTGCTGGTGGCACACTTGACGAGAGAAACCATAGAAAACAGTCTGAGGTTCTTTTAGTACGACGTCGATCCATTTCCTTCGCGCTTGTTTTTGGAACTTTTTGAAATTTTGATGTACGAAACGGAAGATGTGAATGTCAGTTGTCGATAAATATCTTTCGAGTTATCGAGAAAAACCTAGAACGAAATTGCATACGGATGCATTGGACAGTCTGGCGGCTGACCGTGCGCTAGCCAACTGATTCTCCTCACGCGACGATCGCCAACATCCCGAGTTATGATAATTCATCGAAATTTAACCAACAAGTAACCAACAGTAACACGGTTTCTTTTTATCAGCGGAAGATTATTATTAATATTGACACTAAAACTACCGATGATTGAAGCATAGGATTTCCATCAGAAACATTGAAAAGTCGACCAAAAAAAAAAAAAAAAAAAAAAAACAATATAGAGAAACTTCATAATACACTGGACTATAGATACTTTTATTTATACATTTTGCGAAAAATTATTTAAATCTTTAAAAATATGTCTACAAAATAATATCTAATAAAAATTATAAATTGGTCATTAGTTTGATTGTTCTAGTGTGACGTCTAGTTCGTATTTCTTTATTTTGGCAATTTTCGAACACATGTTTGTTAGATCAGGGACTTCGGAGCACCTACTGACAAGAAAGCATACCGAAGTGTGAATCACCAATTTTGGTGGAATTTGGCATAAATATAGATTTCCAAAAAATATTTGACCCGTATCGTTAATATGGGGTAAAAACTACCTTCAAAATTAGGTGCGGAACACATTTCGTCAAATATCTCGGAAATTATTAAAGATACCATTTTCTGCGTAAATTGATTAGTATTTTTGATCAACACAGGTGCTTTTGAATCTTGATCAAATAAACATCGAAGAGAAAGAAAAGTGCAAATGAAATACGATAGACTAGATTCAGGCAGGATTCAGAACGTAAGAATGTGTGTAACAGTCGTGTGAAAATCGTTCTTGTACCGATCTTGCTGGTACCTTTTGCTTATCGTGCTTGCATCCAGCGGACGATCGGGATAATCGCGAAGAAACACCAGGCGTTTTTCCGCGATTTCCCGACAATCTCGTGCAATTTCACGTTCAGCGGGAGCCCCGTGCCCGTTTCACTCCCCCGTCGCGCCACGTCCATTACGCGTTTACAGCAAATTTGCTGTTCAACGACGAGGTCGTCGAGATCGTCTCCCGTCAAGGAATCGCTTCGACCGATTTAATTAGCGTTGTCGTCTCGTCGAACTTCGAATCTCTGCCGGATTTCGCCCGATTTCTCGAGGAAACAACCAGCCGACAACGATCGACGAGACGGATTCAAATTAAGGATTTCGAACTCTCGCCGAGCGAGATTGTAATAAAGTAATGGCGCGAAGAATGGAGCGATCCAAGATAGCAGGATTTCAGTTACGATCGCGTTCAATTTGCGAAACAGCGGTTTCGTTAATTAAAAAAGAAAAAGGGAACGAAGAAAGAAAGGGGAAAGAGAGGCGGAACATCCGTCGATCGGTCTTCTGCTACCTTTTCAACATATTCCCTGTACAATTAAGCAGAGATCGTCTGCGATCTGACCGCCAGGATATGTAAATCCATCAGGTGAAACCCTTCTTCGTTCTTTCTTCCTGCCTTTCCTGGCTTCTTGTAAACTCGTTGATTTCTCAAGGTCGCTTCTTTCTTTTTTTTTTTAGTAAACTTATGCATACTAATTTCTAATGCTCGAAAAATTGACGATCTTTAAATTGTTATAAAATTCGTAACAATTCAAAATTCACACAGCAATGATTGCGGGCTCACTTTAAAGTATGAAGCTTCTGTTTTCACAAATTTCAACTCTGGATGTTTTTGTACCATACATTAAGTGGAAAAAGAAATGGACATGTGTTCCGCTTCGAAAATGCTATAAATTCAGACGTCTCTCGAAATGTCGAACAATGCTTTTCATCAGCATTCATTCGTAAATTGAAGCTTCCTTTTCACGATGACTCTCGAAACTAACTGTATAGTTTCTTTCTGCCAGGTTGGTGAATTTTGAATATACCCGTGTACGATGAAAATTCGACAAAATCTTTTTAATAGTCAAAGTTCAGTAGCTTGGCGGGAAAAAAGAGTCGTACAGCAGCTTTTAGAAGGTTATTCCAAAGAGGAGGAAGCTTCGGTCTTCAAATTCAGTTGTGAAAAAATTTTTTCAACATTTCGAGACATTTGAATTTTCGTGGGAGAAGTAGTGTCGCTTCTCACTTGCTATAAAATAGCATAAGATACTATTTATACTAATACTATAATATAAAGACACTAAAAATAGTATAAATTAGTAAAGATACTAATACTATAAAAATAGTATAAAATACCATAAAATAGATATAGGAACGTTTAAAAGCGAAATAACTCCACGTGAAAATATAGGGTGGCCACTAAAAAACTGAAGGGTTTGAAAAAATCATAACTCGTTCATTTTCAAAATTTGAAGGATGTTGTTTTTTTCACACATAAAACTGAAAAAAACCCATTAATTACATTTCCAAATAAAATAATAAAAAATTGAAAAAAAACATTTGTAAAATTATTTTCGTTTTATATAATTCAGTCTTTCAGTGACCACCCTCTGCCTTAAATTAAAAGTTAGCCTACGTAGATTCATCTCTATGCGACTTCTCGATACGAAACTGTGAAAAACAGTCCGGATATCGACAGTCTTTTGAAACATTGGAAATTTGGTGTGAGAAGGAGGTTTCGTGGCCGCGACTGGTGGATGTAATTCCCTATAACAGTAATAGATTTGACTGGATCGCGTTACGGTCAGAAGTCGTCAGCGTTAAGCGTGACACATGGTGGATTACGGACGTACAAATGGCCAACTTTAGTCACCCGAATGGAAGAATGCTTGGAATGGAAAAGATTGGAGTTCATTTTTCCAGAAAAGCTGGAAATTATGCGAGGAACGTGTACAAGCTCTCTTTGCGGGCATTTGTCACCGCCATCTTCAGCTGTCGACTTCCTCGTCGGCTGCTCGACGCGAAATTTTATCGAAGGATTTTTATCCCATCCCGTTGCATCCCGATGCTTAACTTCTCGCGCTTGGAAGCTAGTGGAAGGGAAGAGATGCAACTTCATGCGATTTAATGCCAATATGACAATCGTCAGGCAATACGATTGACGCGTCACGAACGCGAAGATTTGTTGCTTATGTTAGTTAGATCCTCCTGGCGCAACGGCGACGAAATATGATAAATTGATGACAACTCGGATTCTGTAAATTTCTCTATCAATCATTCCACAAGTGCGCGAGTCCCGTTCCAATGTTATTCCCTTCGTTGGTAATTTTTAACACTAAACGCACTACCCGTTTGAAACTCGCAGTCATTTCCTTCGTGCACTCTACCACGAAAATACATGATTCTTTTTCTTGCTATTTAAGAATTACTTTGTCTCTTACGTTGAACTGACAGTTTGTCCGTATTCCTTTCGTAAAAATACATCTCGTTTGATCGGTTACGGTAAAAATAGTGTCACAAATTTGAATGTCAAAATTTCAGGTGTGTACAGCGGAACGATAAACTGAGGAAAAAGAATCCTTTAGAGATTTGCTCCGTCTTGGGAGAAGGGAAACAAAGAAATTTTCATTTTCGTATTTATTGAGTAAGTTCGTCCGATGCCGTTAGGTATATATATATATATAGGGTGTCCTGAATTTAAACGGTAAAATTTCGAGAAAATATGTAGAAAACCGATGAACTAAGATCCTTGAAAAAAAGAAAAAATCCTTTGGAGGTTTGCTTCATCTTGAAGGAAATCGCAAGGAAATGAAATTTTCTCACTTATTCAATTAATTTGTCAACTGAGAAATGAAACCATAGTTTGACACGTCTAATGCTTGCATCGCTGTGGAAAGCTATTTCGAACAGTATTTCCATGAAATATACAATATAGTACAGATAGTAGATAATATTGTAAAATGATAATGCGAATGATGAAACTGACAACACGAACAAATATAAATAATCAAACGGAGAAACGAAAATTCTTTTGCTTTTTCTTCAAAATACAAACCTAGCAAAAGACTTTCTTCTCTTATTGTTAGTTTATCAATGTTAGGAATAACTATAAATGTTAATAGTTAAGGGGAAGTGTTAGGAATTACTATAAATCATGTTTGCATGTGGTGTCGATAACATGCGATCTGTATATATATACATATTTGTATATATTTCTATATAAATATAGAAATATAATATATAATTTAATTTATAAATAATATAATTTAATTAAATATAATTTCTATATAAATATAGAAATATAATATATTCTTCTCCAAATATTTCTATATATTTGTCTATATACATATACATATATATATATCATGAAAAAAAACAGAAAGAATATAGAACAGTAGAAAGCCGCTGTATCATATAGATCTCAGAAAGTAATCGTAAGCTATGACTCCTTAAAAAAATCGAATCTCTTTATAAAATAAAACCTAATACCAAATGAACAATCGATCTTCCGCACGAAGTTTCGAAGTTTAAATTTGGAGCAGACTTTTTACAGAGCGTTCGCGTAAAATTCAACGTTGAGATCGAAGTCGATCGAACGAAACGAGCTACGAGAAATATAGAAATCAAGTTCGATCCTCGAACGGGCGTCCCGTTTCCCGTGTCGCCGTGTTTACGGAATTCTTCGAATATCGCGAAGTTGGCGATATGGCGAACGCTGCACGCGCATGGCGTGGTGCCACGTGTTTCGCGCAAAATATGAGCACCGAAGTTCATTAACACCGTCACGTGCCAATGGCCAGGGCCGTTGCACGCTGGCGCCGAACGTTGCAAACTGCCAACGAACCAACACGACACGTCACTCGTCATCTAATTGTTAAGAAAGAAACGTCCCCTTTCGATGTTCAGACGTGACCGTTGTTACCGGAGAATTCGCGCTCTCATCGAATTCTCACTTCACCATCGGCAAATATCACAGCCGTCTTCTTTCCCTTCTATATATTTCTTTCCTGTCCTCTTCACTTCCCTCGCTTTTTGTCCATCTCGAGCAAAAATAAGCGGCTGTAGAACTTGGTCTTGTTCCGTTCTTTTTGCGAGATGGAAATGGTGCTACGAGAGTGTTCTCAGCCGTTCATGTGAATCAACCTTGGAGGTTGATCTGATATTCAGAGGAATATCGAGAGAATTATCTAGTAGATATTTTTTAGTTAACAGTTAGCGAGGATCTAGAGGAATAACTGATAATTTGTCCAATTATAAATATTTATTTTATAAATATTTTATATTATGTTATATTTATATTATGAAAATTTTATATTATATTATATTTATATTACAAATATTTTATATTATATTTATATTATAAATATTTTATATTATGTTATATTTATATTATTAATATTTTATGTTATATTATATTTATATTATAAATATTTTATATTATGTTATATTTATATTATTAATATTTTATGTTATATTATATTTATATTACAAATATTTTATATTATATTTATATTATAAATATTTTATGTTATATTATGTTTGTATTATAAATATTTTATATTATATTATATTTATAATATAAATATGCTACATTAAATTATGTTTATATTATAAATATTTATATTATAAAATTAATTTTGTATATACGTCTATGTGTATTAATGTTAGTTTTGTAAAGAGATATATATTTGATACATTGGGATCGATGAATGTTACTTTTTACTAGCTGTTTACGAGCACTCTAACTACTTCTGTTTCAGAAACTCGCGTATTTACTGCTGAACATTATTCGAGAACAAAGACAAAGAATGAAGATTTTTATACAACGTGCATACTGTAGATTTACTCGTGCAAAAATCAAATCATTTTTCTCGTCAATTGTCGAAATTTCAAGCTACGAAACCTTGATGACATACATAATGACAATACTAAATTTCTGTTGTACGATAGAAGAGTGAAATTCTTGGAAAAAGGCAAATCATCAGTTACTTTCTTTCTTTCAATCAAGAACATAATTGTACCAACGACGATGAAAAATTTGAACTGATGTAACTTGGTAAAAAAAAAAGAATATATAACGATCCACTTGTTCTAATTCTAAAACACGAAGCTTCCACTTTGACATTTTTTTTTTTTTTTTGAAGATGATTGTGCAGACGATACTTAAAAAAAAAATTTGGGATGCTTTATCCTCGAAAGTTGCAAAAATTCAAACGTGTGTAAGAATATTAAAAAAACTTTTCTCGTCACTGGATTCACCATCGTTTCGAGGATCGAAGTCTCTGTTTTGCAACAACTCCTTAAAACTTTGTATAATTTTTTGTTCACTATTTTCATCTCAACGATCAATAGTTCTCAAATAATTTTGAGTGACAGAAGTTCAAGGAATTCTAACATTCGTCTAATATTCAAAGCGACGAAAGGCAGATCGTGCAGCCAGTTGTAAACAGAAAAAATTTCAATCTTCAAGACCATAAGTGCACTTACTCGAAAAAAATATTTTTTAACGTTCTTACAGACATTTTTGCACAAAAGGTAAATTTACGACTGTCGAAGCTTCAGAAATGAGACTATAAGATTTATATACACATACACAAGTTTTCTTGCTTCGCTGCAAAGTTATCAAATTATCAAACAAATGTTTCACTGTCATTGGCGGCACGATCATGCTATTCGACGCGCTCGCGTCCTCGCGTTATATCGATCGCATCCCGCCAACAACGTGATATCGACCTTTTGTGTCGCCCGATTTTTCGACATTCAATCGATCGTCACGCGATCGTCCGACTTTTTTCCCTGAGAACGTGCGCCGCTCTCGTTTCCAAAAGGTCGATTGCCCGTTCAACGTTTGACGCAGCGCGTCCTTCTCGTTTGGTTTGAAAATAAAAAACGATGACCGCGTGAAACGCCGCGCGTTCCGGGGCGAACGCGCGTTGGAATGTTTTCGGTAACCGGATCTGAACGAGAGCGATGCGTGCCGCTAAATTTAACACCCACTCCACCACCGTCCGGCAACGCCAATTAACTCGTGCCTCTCACCATTTTTCTCGTTTCAGTTGGAGGAATGCGAGGCGTCGCAGGGTTCGCCGGTCAAGGTACGAAATCAACCATCTTCCACGTTGGCCACTTGTGACGTTCGGTGTGTAACGCAGGTACGAACGAGTTGATTTTTGCCCCCCCCCCCCAAGCTCCAAGAAAACCAAGGGACAAACTGAGAACAGAGTGTTTAAATCGTACATTTAAACATCGAACCGCTGAGAACCACAAATATTTTTTGGGTTCCTTCAATTTTTAAAAGCGACTGTTTTTTTTTTTTTATTTAGGGTGGTCCATTTAAATGAGGCCACTCGAATATCTTTTCGACTTGTGTACGAAAAATATTTTTTTACCTGACATGAATGATATCGAAAGACCAATAACTAATAAAAAGTTTTTAAGGTCATTGATGTCTTTTTTCACATAACTATACATATATATTTCTTTTATTGCTTCGTATAGCTGGTGAGAAATTACATTGAGATGTGTAAAGAACATGGAAATTCAAGGACGCGACAATCGAGAGTCTTACAGTAAATAAACGTGTTTGCTATTTATTACATCGTCAATGACAATCTCTTTTAGCAGCTTGAGATCCTGAATTTCGGTGCATCGAAATTTGTCGTAGTAAATCGTAAACGAAAGATCGATTTGACACTCGTCTCGCTTGAACGAACCACCCTGTGTAACGAGATTGGCAACAAATCGCCATAGGGTTGCAAACCCTAGAAACAGTTTTCCCTTGCACCGAAACGATGACAATAAACGACGATCGTTTGGCTGGAGCCGTCGACTTTCAATCGATCGAGTATCAAGTTTCGACAGAGGGGAGGCGGTTGGAAATCGGCCGCGTAAAAATATTCTTTCGCGGCACGACCCAGTTTTGCCAGCTGATGCGTCGAGATTGCATCCGCAGCGCGGGAATACACCACGCCGCGTCCCTTCCTCTTCCGCAGTATCGTCGTTCGCCCGATTTATATTAAATATCCGACTGTGCTCGATCTCTGCGGAGGACTGGCGCACCGAAGTCGGGACCGAGAGCGGCGAATGCAATTACCAGCGTATCGATGCCGAAACTAGGCTATCCCCTAAGAGCGCCTATTCTACTCACGAGGGTGCGGCCTTGCCATCGCGACGAAGGGTGAACAGTGTCGGCAGCGTTGCACTTTTCCACGAGCCGCGGTTGCTGCGTCGAGTTTACGTTTAAATAACGAATCGTTACAGGGTAGGTAGTAATTAATATCGAAACCCTTTCGATGTTTCATTTATTCTGCATATAATTGTGAAATATGGCACTTTTTCCTTTCTTGCTCGAAAAAAGATTCAGCTTTAACTACCGAACGCCTAACTATATAGTGACTTTCGCTTTATTTTCTGAACGTTTACGGTGATCCATTTGTTTCTTACGTTGTTTGCGATTTTCCTTTGTATGGAAAAAAGAATTTCACCTGTTCATTCTGTCAGCCTCGAGACGTTTAACTCGTTCGAAGTTTATTCCAACGTAGTTGCGGTTGGTGTGAAGCACCATGTATAAGTTTCACTTTGTCTCACCTCCGCTAAGATGTTTTATGGCAACATTTAGGTAAAACGAGAAATATATTCGCAATTTTAACACGCTTTGAAATACTCTAGCACGAAAAGGAAAGATATTATAAAATAATACAACTTTACAACATAACAGATATTCGTAACAGATCATGATTTAAAAAAGAAAAGCAACTAGAAAATTTCATCGTTTCATTTATTTCAACGCACTTGTCCATTATAATGTTTTGTTGCAATTCACAGCAAATGCGTTTACTCTGCTTTCGTCGCAGTTGAACAATAAACGGAATAAAATATTTAGAGGGGGAAGAGATCGTGTTCGGTTTCGAATCGAGTCACCGTGTGCTCGCCGAAGCGTAACGATCAAATTTCACGTACTTCAGAATCTCGATTCCAATTAAAATTAAAGTAAATGAAAGTAAAGGAAATCTTGATTCCTTAGAAGTTAGAGACACGCGCATCGACGTCTGGAGCGCGTAGATTTTGGGCGCGATTTTCAGCGGGAAGTGAGCGTGGGCGAGCGACGAGCGTTCCCCGACAACCCCCTAGTGGGCCTTCAATTACACTCCACAGGGAGGACGCGACACACCCTTCCCTCCCCCCTCCCCCTTCTCGCCCCTTTGCGACAGGCAGCGCGGGCCTGACGTAAAGTATGACGCGCGGAGTAATTTTAATTACGCGATGCAGCAGGCCTGAATTGTTGCTACCAGAAGCTTCAGACATATTGGACTAATTCACGTCATTCGGGCGACACTTATTAAACCCGGGAATGCCGTCAGCCTTAATCCTCGTAGAATGCAAGATGAGCTGCGCGCCAAGGGGTTGAGGATGGGTTGGGCGGAGGTGAGGCTTGAAGGAGAGAAACCGGCGACGGTGAAAACGACGGGGAGAGGAGACCCGCTCGGAGAGAGGACGTGATAATCTCTCCGAAGCGGAGAGTCGTACTCTCGCCAAGTCCTGGCGAAACTTTCCGCCAGAGTCCTTTCGCCTCTCCTCTTCTTCCACTCTACTTTCGAATAATAGAGCCGCTCGCCAGTTTCATTCGGATCGACCCCCCCCCCGCTCTCCTCCTTCCTCCGTTGTCCATTCGCTCGTCGTTTTAACAGATTTTCCGTCATCCTCCTTTGTCCTTCGCGTAGCTCAACGAAAAAAAAAAAAAAAAAAAAAGAAAGAAAAAATATTCGCGACGATCGTTGATAAACTGCAAGCAACATTCAAGGAACAACGTACGATGTTAAACGTCATTATGTTCAAGAACTTGTAAGCGCGTACGGCAGAATTGACGAGAGCATCGAGGGCGACACACCATAGTGGCTGAGGGGAAGAAAAAGAAAAAAAAAAAAGAGAAAGAGAGAGAGAAAGCGCGGGGCCCCATGGTAATTGCGATCTGTTTTGGGTCCGCGGACGGTAACGAAAGCGAAACAAAACGCTGTATAATCGTTGAATAATATAATCGGTACGCGCGTCCGTCGTTATCGGGCGAGGATAACGAGCGCTATCGTTAAGTTTTAATGAGCGCTAGCCCTAAATTAATATAACGATCCCTCCGCGGACCGTGACGGGCCGAAGTCCCGTGACGTGACACGCTGGCCGCACTACCGTCACGACATTACCTCCGCTCGCGCTCCCACCTTTCCATTTAATGCCCGACAATTGTCGCAATTACCTCTAAATTATTAATTAATTGCAGTGAACGCCCGCTCTCCGGCGTAACACTCTGCCGTTCGATGCTCGACCCACGCTCTCCCGTTTTCCACACAGTCGATCTCTCCCATTTATCACTCGACACCTGGATTACTCTCCTGTCCGCCTCTCTCTCTCTCTCTCTCTCTCTCTCTCTTTGTACCGTGTGAAAAAGAAAAAAAAATGAAAGAACATGTCAGCTTCCGTTCGATATCACGGATTATTAGCACGTTCAAACACCACGGTCCTGAAAACGGTCTTGGAAATTATGGTAATTACTTATTAAAGCCGGATGATGGATCGCGTATGCCTTGGCCCCTCCCCTTCGAATCGCTCTTACGCTCTTAGGCTCCCGGAGCTGGCCGGCAGCCCTTTTGTCCTGAAAATCCAGCACCGGCTCGAAGACACGCGCGCGAGCTATCGATGTCAATTAACGGCGGGGCTGGTTCGTTGATTAAAGTTATCCGTCTAGGTAATTAGTGATTAATTGAAGGATCGTCCCTCGAAGCAAGCGTGCCGTCCGCGGCCCGGCCAAACGCGCCTTCTTCGTCATCGCTGAATCGGCCCCGCTAATTGGCTGTAATTAGCGCGTCCACTCGACTATCTCCCTGGGCTATCGGCAGGCTATTCGCGATCGCTGCGAACTTTTTGACAGGCGGATCGAGAGAAAAGCCCCCGTTCAAAAGAATCTCAAAGATACCGGGCAGAGTGAAAATTCCAGGCCACGCAGGCAACGACAGAGCACGCAACTACGCGAAGTGGCCGAGGCGGAGATTTTAATCGCGGTGAGACTACGTGATTGTATTTTCCACGGACACCGTTAGAACGCTCGACGAAATTTGAAATTTTCTCTTTGTCTGTCGTTCTTTGAGAATTGGACTTTGATTCGTTAAGCCAGGCGTGTCCAACCAAAATTGAGAACAGTTGA
This sequence comes from Tetragonisca angustula, assembly GCA_036937485.2. Classification (NCBI taxonomy): domain Eukaryota; kingdom Metazoa; phylum Arthropoda; class Insecta; order Hymenoptera; family Apidae; genus Tetragonisca; species Tetragonisca angustula. The sequence goes on along the minus strand of JAWNGG020000271.1, from coordinate 174,572 downwards.
ATAGGAATTTTATTGTTTGAATAATTTTAACTTAACCACGAATAATCGCGTAGAGATATAATACAAATAATGTTTGTTTAATAGAACAAGAAATAATTAAAGGAAGACAAACAACGTTCAGTCGACACGAATTAATAACTCTAATAAACTCTTTCAACAATAACGATTGATACTTTTAATAGCTCTTTCTGAATGCTCTCTCACGACTCGGTTTTTCAACTCGCTCTGGTCTTTTTGAAAAGAAAAACGCCCCATACATACCCTTGGTACTTCTCGCATCACAGTCATATTTTATCATATCTCTATGATCAACAAACGGGCCATCTGTTATATATTTGAACATAACTAAAATTATATAACTACAGATTAATTGCAATAACCGATACTACGGTCGTACCTTCTTTTTAATTTGCAAACTGAAATTCTGAGAGATTCTAACGCCAACCGTTTCTAGAACGTTCGATGATATTGAAAAATATTTATCATAACATAATCATAACATAAATATCTTAAAATTAATAATTTTAATTATATAATTATATTTAATGTAAAAAAAATTGCATATTAAATTTTGATTTTAAATGAAATTAACAATATTAGTAATATAAATAAAATATAATTATAGTTAAATTATTAATTGAATTAATATTTTGTATATAATTTATTTAAATTAAACATATACACATGCGTGTATGAAAATAAATATGATCATTAACAAGAAATTCTAATATAATTTAATGAAAATTAAATAAGGGTGCTTCGGAATCCTTGATCTAGTAAGTCGTGTTTTCGAAAAAAAATGAGTCGGAAGAGATGTACGACGCTAGACCTATGACTCGGCGCTCGAGAACGTTTGACATTTTCACGCTAATAGTTACAGTGCATTTTGAAATACAGCTTCGCGACAAATCACGCAACAGCTTGAGAGGTTGAAGACGCGACCCCGACTGGTCCCCCTGTCTCGGGGCGGCGAAAAAAGATTGAAATTCCAGCGGCGACTGGACGACCCGGTAATCTACCAGCGGGAGTCGCCCCGTAACTTTGTCCCCCGCTGTTTCACTGCGTTTTCAGCTACGTTTCCAACGAGTAAGAGCAAACCACCGGTGCTCGTTCGTTCTGGTTGTAAAGAGCCGAAAGAATGCATCGCCGGCGAATCTCTGATCCGAAACGTCGTTCAATTGAACAACGGCGAGGTCAGCGGCGCGCGTAATCCCTTCGAGACGAAAGAATAGTCTGGTTTAATTGCGTCGGGGCGTGATTCGCCGATCTTGTAAACAATGTCCGACGCTGTAACGCGGCTCGTAGCTAGAACAAGAAAGAGAGAGAGAGAGAGTGTGTGTGTTAGAAATATCAGTCGATAGTTTCTGTCCTTAGAGATGGCGTAAAATTACGGACGACAGAGAGAAAGAAAGAAAAAGAAAGCAAAGTAAGACGTCTATATGTTATAGCCGTAGTCATCGCTAAATCAGAACAGTAAGAACAGTTGGAACAAGTATAGATCAGATCAGAAGATCAGTAAAAGTAAACTCGTCAATGTAAAACTGAAAAAGTAAAAAAAAATTAGATTACTGCGCGTGCCGTTTATAGTTGTAAGTTATAGTAAGCCGTTGTTCGTTTAATTTTCTTTTCTACTGTACCACGTGTTTTATGTGAAATATATATATATATGTCAACGAAAGTTATCGATACCAATGTCGTCTTAAAGTGACTCCAAATCGTAAATCAAAAAGGTAAGAACTCAAGCAGAGAGAGTAAGCGAACTAGCGAGATCTACTCGAAAGAAGTAAAACGGGAAGTGACCAGTGAGTTCGGCTCTCTTCGAGGTCAGGCACGCAAAGTCAGCCTTCAGACGCCGTTTCCGGAGGGAAGCCACGCTCGCACGCTCCATCTTGTTCCCCCTTTTCCTGTAGACATACATACATGCATACATACATGCATACATCAAGTCTCACTTTGCAACTTCTTCCCTTTGTAAGGTTCTTTAACTTTTGAACGAACCTTTCAAAGTTCGCTGCAATTATTTGCCTTACTTATTCGAGACAAATGAAATTCTATATGTGAGTAGAACATACATTTTTCTTTGAATTTCTGGGAATTTTTAATCGCAGTTCAAGTCCACGTTGACTGTTTTTTTTCTTTTATTTTTCCAATTGTTCGCGTCCACTGGACGATTTCACTCTCGAATCTGTTTCCGAGGTGAAGTTTTGTTTTCGTTCCTTCGAGTACAGGGTGGAAAGGAAAGTTTGTCCGTGGCTATCATAGGTGAATTTTACATCGTCGACTTGATGAAAATACATGTAAAGAACCTGAAATCTTGAATATTAAGGTCAAATTTTTTTTTTCTGTTTTAAATTGCATTCTACTTGTATGGGCACAGCGATGTGTATGATGTCCGTGAAGTGCCGATAGTTCTCTCGTTTGGTTTTTCACTTCTGTCGGAGAGAGGTTTCAAATAATGGATGCGAATATAGGTTAAACTGTATACGATGAGTGATGACTGTGTGACTGATGCTGTGTACTGTATGAGATGAACTACCTGAGATGATTTTTTTTTCCTTGAGTGTAGCTGCAGTCCCTGGGGATTTGAGTTTCCCTATTACCTGAATTTAACATATTAAGATTGGTATTGATTTTTTTCTTTTTATGGTGGTCTGTGTGAGTTTTTGATCCTGTTTTGAGTTTTTGCAGGAGAAAAACTTTCAAGTACCTGAGATGAGCTGTGTGCCTGTGCTTATGTAGTACCATACCTCGGGCAAAGGTGTCTCTCCTAGAGGCTCTTTTCTTTGGTTTGCTCATGCCGATCCTTTCCATGTCCCAGTCCCTTCTTCAATGCAGGAGAAAGTGCAATTAGAAGGAACGACAGGGAAATTGGGAAAATCGGCATGATTATTGCATTGGCCGTTAATAAAATCCCTTACGAGATGTTGGAGTGAGTTATGGCTGTCGTAACTGTCGTCTACTTGTCCGACTAGCATGTTCTGCTCCAGAACACTGCTCATCACGAAGGATAGTTCTTTCGAAAAATGACAAAAAAAGTTTCTTTGTTCGTTTAATACTGCAGACGCGTGCGTTCCAACAGCGACTTTATGGTTCTGGACGTGGCGTGGATGTTTCGAATAATGTTGACAGTTAGTTTTATCATTTGATCATTACACTGTATATTGTATACTGATTATTATTGCGTTATATACTACAACTATGATAAATCGAATGTTAACGAAACCTAAGAATTCAGAACTCACTGTTGACACGCGACAAATGATCAAAATGTCAAACGATCAAAAAACTTTTTTGCCATTTTTCAAGAAAACTGTTGGATTACGACCTGTGGTTCCTCGGCAAAGTTTTCATCACTTCGCGACGAGTAGAGTGTAACGCAAAGAAACAATTTTTTGACGTCGGAATTCAAGGTCGAGGTGAATCGAAGATGTAGAATTCATCTATGATGGGCATTTTCTTTCTGTCTTGTACTTGACTTTTCAAATTGGAGACTTGGAATCAGTACTTCCGGACTGTGTTTTAAAAGTCGAACGAAAAACGGTGGAAAAATTTCCACGGAAATTTCCCGCGTGAAAACTACGACTTTCCCCCTCCCACGTGATTGAACGTGAAAGTAGACCGCGATCCATTCCCCCAGCTGGGTAGACCAGGCTGTCAGAAGTCCTTCCGCCATTTTGCCAATTGATGGATCATTGAAATCGCGAGGAGAGCGTGTCGGTTGAATAGGCGAGGCTCTATCCAGTCCGGCTTCTTTCCGCGATGGCCGCTGTTTATGACGTCTACAGCGTAGCTCGGATTTGACGTGGACGTATTTGTTTAACTTTCCGTTCGTCGATTTTCTGTCAGGGGACTAAGTGCATAGCGTGATCCAACCTCCGGCTCCGATAATGGATGTCTGCGACACGGACGTGTAGAATGAAGTTTGACTTTGCATAAATAAACTTGCTGGATCTTGAGATACGTATTGGAATTGCTGGGAAAAGATGGCCGCGGCGAGAGAGATGTTGTAGATTTACGTTCCATTACTGTGGAATGGTTGCGCAAAACCGTTGGAGATCCTCGATCAAACAGAGAAACAGAGAAAGAGAGAGAGAGAGAGAGAAAGATAGAGGAACTTTCCTCCTTTGATCCGAACGGGTTGAGAATGAATTTCCGCGGTCATGGAAATAAAACGATATGATCACCGCGAGATGCTTCTATTTCTATTGTAGTTTGGCCAGATTTTTCTTTTTTCACTAGACATTGAAGTTACGCCAGTAGAAATTGAGAAGCGAGATTGAAAAACAGAGAGAGAGAGAGAGAGAGAGAGAGAGAGAGAGAGAGAGAGAGAGAGTCCTCGCATACATAATTCATGGAAAGACTTGCGGCGAAGTTGGTTGACATAACCGCGGTATAACGCGTCGTAATGCGTCATAATGTATAATAATGCATCGTAGCCGAGAGCGTAATGCATGAAAATGGTCCTGCCGCGAGTGGCTTTCTTTATTTCATCGCCGCCATTAAACGCGCCATGATTTCCTGCTGGCACGGCTGTAATCTAATTTCGCGGCTTGCTCGCGCAATTATTGCCCACTCTTCCCTGCCTCTCCTCCTCCTCCTCCCCCCACCCCCCTCTCCGTCTGGGCGAGAAGGTCCCCGCGATACGTCGCTTTAACAGCCGGTTATTAAAACCGTGTAACGGGAACAGGCTTCTGGAACATCCTCACGCGCAATCGCGTCGAAACACTCGTAAGATCGTATCGATCGATTACCGTCTTATTATTAAGTATGGTCGTCTATGTCCCTAGGTGTCCAGAAAGAACAGGCTTACACGCGTGTACGCGCGTGGTTCCTCACATACGGTTTTCGAATAAATAAATATCGATTTGGCATCGGAGCGGCTCCGACAGAACGGATTATACGGCGCCGCGCGCCAGCGAGCCATTAATGCTCTGTCGTTTCCCGGAAACAACGCGGCACCGTTGCTCGTTAGACATGCTAATACATGGAAACTTTGGGCAAAGTATAATTATTAGGGTCGTCTAGATTATAGCGAGGTAGCAGGACGACGGTGGGACGAGGGAGAGAGAGAGAGAGAGAATGTATAGTGTGCGTATATACATGTTATACCGAGCTGTTCTCCCTTGGCTACGATGACAAATAGCTCAGAATAATTCAGACGTCCGTCAGATACAGACCAAATGTTTATATTGCGAGACCGCGGTGGCCAAACACGCCGCTCGAAAGTACAATATTGAACGATCAAACGTCACGACGGAGATTTCTAACTTCCGCCGGCGGAGCGTAATTTGGGTGTAATTTTCGTATCGGAGCGCAAATAGACACGCCGTCGCTCGATTATTCGGAAAATCACGGAAACGCTTTAACCCGAGCTTTGTCACAACCGAGTTTGTTCGATCGTCTCGATGAACAGATGCACACTCGTCACTTGCACATCATACAGGGTTACAACACGTTTGTTTCCACGATTCAGAAACGGCCGGCCGAACTTGCCGTGGCCGTGCGTCCGCGTCTCGCGATTTGAAAAGCGAGACGACCGCCAAGGTCGAGTATCAACGAGCAGAAAATCAAGGGGTTAGAGATTCGTTGGAGCGAAGTCCAGCCAGGCCTCGAGTTATCCGAGACGCGCGGTGTCCACGTGAGCGAGAAGATGCATCGCGGACGTCATTTGAAGTTTAATGGGAGGGGGAGGCATAGTGAAGGGAAGGTACGCTGTCGCACCGTGTTCCTCGTTACTGTACGAAAATTGATGGCACAGTATAATTCGCTTTTCACGTACCTAGAGAACTTTGTCAAGCTTTTTGGTTAGTTAGAAACTGTATTCCGCTCGAACCGTTCTGGAGATCAGACACGAGCACAAAGTCTTCGATACCTGCTTCGTGTCTGACTTTCGACGAATACATAACGTTCTTGTACGTGATATAACGATGCACACAGCATGTGTTTAGAATCTCTTGTCAATGACGGACAACGAGACGAAACGTGTGTGCATATGCTGATCCCCAATTCGTATATATATGTTTTCGGGCGAATTGGAGGGCTCGCCGATTTTGAGGATTCGAGAGGAATTCTTGTTGGTGCGCAAAGACGCCGATCAAACTTGTGGAGAACTGATCATACTGTAGAGATCCATCTGGTACAGTATCAAAGAATAGAGATACATTATAGAACAGTGTTGTTACATTCTCGTAGATAGATCACGCCGCGATGCTTGGTGCTGACAATGAGCTGAACCCCTCCGCGAGGAGCATCGTGCCGTATTAGCGTCGACTTTCCCATGGGAATCGCTAACCGAAGAGTACTGGCGTCACCGTGCCTCTCCCCGTTTAATCCTCTTTCTTTCTTTTCTCTCTTTTTCTTTTTTTTTTCTTTTCGTCTAATTTCGCATCGAGACTCGCGAGGACACCGCGACAGTGACGCAAATGCTGGCCTGCCTCAGCAGATTCGTATTTCAATGGTCAGCAAAGAGCGTTTCATGTTTAGCAACTCGATCTAGCTTCTCTGTCAGACGATCTGTAAAATTACAATTTCTTTGCACTATTGGCTGTATGCTAAAGTATTTAAAATTAGGATCGTCGATTTGTCTAATATTTCACAACTTTGTAAGTATTAGTCTCTCCGCGTTATTTTTAGCAACGCAGTCTAGCTTCTCAAGTCAGACCGTGATTTCATGATCTATAAAAATTACAATTTTTATATACTGTTCGAAATTTAGGATCGTCGATTTGTCTAATATTTCACAACTTTGTAAGTATTAGTCTCTCCGCGTTATTTTTAGCAACGCAGTCTAGCTTCTCAAATCAGACCGTGATTTCATGATCTATAAAAATTACAATTTTTATATACTGTTCGAAAATTAGGATCGTCGATTTGTCTAATATTTCACAACTTTGTAAGTATTAGTCTCTCCGCGTTATTTTTAGCAACGCAGTCTAGCTTCTCAAGTCAGACCGTGATTTCATGATCTATAAAAATTACAATTTTTATATACTGTTCGAAATTTAGGATCGTCGATTTGTCTAATATTTCACAACTTTGTAAGTATTAGTCTCTCCGCGTTATTTTTAGCAACGCAGTCTAGCTTCTCAAATCAGACCGTGATTTCATGATCTATAAAAATTACAATTTTTATATACTGTTCGAAAATTAGGATCGTCGATTTGTCTAATATTTCACAACTTTGTAAGTATTAGTCTCTCCGTGTTATTTTTAGCAACGCAGTCTAGCTTCTCAAGTCAGACCGTGATTTCATGATCTATAAAAATTACAATTTTTATATACTGTTCGAAATTTAGGATCGTCGATTTGTCTAATATTTCACAACTTTGTAAGTATTAGTCTCTCCGCGTTATTTTTAGCAACGCAGTCTAGCTTCTCAAATCAGACCGTGATTTCATGATCTATAAAAATTACAATTTCTATATACTATTCGAAAATTAGGATCGTCGATTTGTCTAATATTTCACAACTTTGTAAGTATTAGTCTCTCCGCGTTATTTTTAGCAACGCAGTCTAGCTTCTCAAGTCAGACCGTGATTTCATGATCTATAAAAATTACAATTTCTATATACTGTTCGAAAATTAGGATCGTCGATTTGTCTAATACTTTACAATATCACAACTTGTCGTTAGAACAATCGAGACTCGAAGAAGAAAATCAAAGTTGGTTTTCGATGTACGCGCGTTGCACGATGTTGGTTGCTCGAATGAAATAATAAGAGAAAAGGCTAGTATCTCGAAGAACACTGTCAAGAGAATTTGGCCTTTCACCCTCGGAAGCTAGAAACGTTCCGCGTGGCGAAATAGATATGCGGTAACACGCACGCGACGCGACAATTGGATCGGCGGTTGCAGCTATCGTTCTATTAATATGCCAGAAACGCGCGCTATAAATTCTATTTCAAATCCAACCTTCCCCCGGGGGGAGGAGGAGGTCATCCTTGAGAAGCAAGGACAATCGATCCGCAACCCTCGTGAAGCGCACGCGAGCCGCGCGTACATTTCGCGTTCCCGTAAATCGTCACTCTTTCTGAAATATTCACCTTTCGTCGCCACGTCGATTGCCCGCGTGTCTAGTTTCACCCGCCTTGCTTCTCCAGCCTTCTCCCGCGAGATTGGACTTTGAATTTTCATGGGAACACTGACCAACGCGTATTGCGCGTGTTCCTCCTCTTCCCCCCCCCCTCCCGACTCCGCGGATTGAATCGCGTGAAACGCACGTGGCTGGGAAATTGGCAGCGGCGGACAGCGAGCTGGAAAAATTTCAGTCGTCGCGCAAACGGGTACAATAAAAATTTCGAATGACTCCGCGGCTGAAAAATGGCACGTAGCTGAATCTTGTTTTATATCTGACGAGAAAGATTTTACGAAAGCTTATCGTGTCTTACCGCGTTCAAAACGTTTTGTTTAATTTCGAGAACGTGCACCAATGTGCCTGATTGTTTCTACGACGATGACGAAAACACAGTAAACTTGCTGTAAGATTGAGTTAAATTGTAACAAAAAAAAAAGAAAAAAAATGACAAATTTCTTTGGATACGGTTTCTTTGAAAAAAATTTTTATGTCCATTGGTTTTATTTCATTCTCTTTTGTTTTGCCGCTTCGAAACATTTCAAAGTGTGCTAAAATTACAAATGTGTGTAATTATTGCAAATTTTACAATAAATAGCGAGAGTGAATTTTTTTCCACCACGACGAGTATACACGACGTGAACGCTTGAGGGGTTAAAAGCTCGCCTTCGAACGTGAAACCAACTTGCGTTCTAATACGATCGCGCGTGGCGTTTATCGGTGGTAAGTTGAACGAGAAGCGATCGTGAATGACAAGTTGGCACGATGAAATCGTCATGGAGGCTGGCGTTCGTTACGTGGTGTCAACGGCCAGCCAGATACGACGACAAAGCGACGCGGAAAATCGGCCGTGTACGCGATAGAAACCGAATTATCGATGCCTTTGACAAAGTCCATTAGCATCGACTGGCACCAATTGGAGCTAGATGAATCTGCTACCAGTGACGTCACAGTCTTACTCACCCCACCGTCCCTTGTGTATAATTGACGCTCTCTCTCTCTCCCTCCCTCTCTCGTTGGTACGTAATTCAGAGAGGCAAGAGAAGGCGCGCGTCTGCACGCATTGCGCGCGAAACTGGGCGGCGAAAAGGGCCTAGCTATTTATAGCGAAGGCTCGTGTACACGGCTGTACACGGAGCGGAACTTCAATTAGCGAGAGTAACCGCAATTTGCTCTTAGTACTTGAGCAGCGGCCGGCCGCTGCTGCTCAACGATAGCTACCGATCACGGCCAATTTGTTGATGAATTTTCGTATAATGGCCGATCCGTTAATTACATAATGCCACGCTCCCGGCTGGAAAAAGTTAACGGCGAATGCCTTGATGCCTTGGTCACTTTTCGCCGGCCGCGCGTCGGCCTGCCCCGTTTAATTACTCGTTCCACTCGTTCGCAATAATATCGACGACTCCGCCTCCGATCAGTGTACCCCAGCTCTGACCCGCGTCGCCGTCGTGCGCATTACAATGATTAAAATTGATTTGCCCGCAAACCCCCGCGCACAGGCCAACTCGACAAACCCTTTCCTCCCCTCCCCCCTTCGCCACCGAATCTGATTCCGATCGAATTTTCACGCGCGTCGCTGATTTTAAACTGCAAACTGGTCCTCCTTGGCAAGGAGCAAAATACCGAAACTCCGTGAAATTTAATCGATCCTTTCGACGCTGTGTTGGATGACCAGACAATATTGGATCTATGCAAATACTGACAACAAGCTGGCAACAGTCCACATAAAAGTGGACTGTGAATAGTCAGTCATAAGGGCAAGATAAAATAGTTGGTCCTTCTATGCTTTTTCCCCTTCCACTTGATTGACGATGATAATCAAATATATACAAGGACATGTTTTAGAATAGAATACTAGAGACAGAATAGAATACCATACTACAGAATAGTATACTACAGAATAGCATAGCTGAGCTTAGCATAAAACATTCTATATCGTTAAGAGCTTAGCTTAGCATAATCCGTTCTACATCATATTCAAGAGCCTCAAACATTCTATATCATTCTATATCGTTCTATATCATACACGACCACGATTGTAACAAGGAATAAACTCTTTGAAATTGTAAGCGTGTTGACTCCATTACACGGAATCTAACAGCTGCGACTGTTTGACTAATCCTACCACCTTGGCTGTAGTCGTCCACAAAGAATTCGCATCAGTTTCACAACCTGTTGGACTGGCATCGAATCTACAATGAGAACCATCATACGGTATGAATATATATTTGTATATTATAGTTGTGATATTTGTACAAATTCGAAACGAGGAAAGACATCTGGAAATTGTTACCGGGTCTTTGGATAAAAATTCTGTCAAGTTGGTTTTTGTTTCGATTTATACTGATGTGTAGTAGTAGTAGTCGGTAAAGCGACCAAAAATGACAGACGAGATAGTCGCTATATGCAACGTAGATTTTGAAATATATTTCGTGCAAAATTGTGTTATCAAACATGTATTTTTATTAAGTGTTGTTACACGTAAAACGCGTTGCGGTGCAATTAAACCTCGGAAATTAAAAATTCAACTGTTACGCTCGTTATCCAGTAAAATGGCGTTCGCGATTAACCTTTTGCGCTGGAATGAACGTGTCACGCTCGTCGAGAATTTTTTTTTCCCCCAAAATTGCTATATTTTCTCAGTTTTAAGTATATTTAAGTAAAACAAAAAGTAATCGATAAAGCGACCAAAAATGACAAACGACGAGATAGTTACTATATGTTGTACAAATATGCGACGTAGGTTCATGTGTCTACCGTTTTGAATTATTTCGTGCAAATAATTCAGGCAAAGCAAACGATAAATTTACTACTTCTCAATAATTTCTATCCAGTGATGTCATACCGACGAGTTCAGAAAGAAAGCGACGAATTACGGTTCGGTCACTCGTTACGGTCCGCAATCAGTTGCCAGCGCAGGTGGTTAAACTGTCCCCTTCGACACAGACGAATTTTATCGCCTAATAAAACAACAACAACAATCTTCCGTGTCCTCTTCGAGAAGGAGAAGAAGAAAATTGGAAAATTCGTGGACTCTAACTATCGCCTAATCGTCGATTTAACACGGGGAAAGTAGCTAAATTAATTGCAATTACAGGAGAAAAGAGAGAAGAAAGAAAAGGCGAACGGGAGAGATGCAGTTGTGGATTGCAGGCGATGCACGCGAGCGCGATCCTGGCGTCGACGCGGCGTGGTGTATCGCGGTGTGGTATCTATCGCGCCGATGAAAACAGCCGGAAATATGAAGCGGGTTAACAGCAACATTACGCGCCGTCGAGTTTCCTCGTGCCAGAGAAAATTGCGCGTTAACAGGGTTCGTTGCTCGAAACGCGATGCGCAGGAAGAATGGCGATCGCGATCGCGGTTCGAAACGTCTTGCGTGTAGGCGCGACTTTGTAAGTGCCGGATTGCCAATTAATCCGTAAACACGCCAGCCAATTAATCACGCGCCGAACGAGCCTGGCCACTCGTTCGCGAAACAACTGAACGGAAAACAAACGAACGAACGAACCGATTATCCCTCGGTCGCGAGACGAAAATCGCCGTTTACGTTCGCTCTACGTCACTGCTTCCGAAACTGTTTTCGAGCCTAATCTAACCTCTGAACGATCTCGATCTCACAATCAGTAATAACCGACGTGCATGGTAACGCTGTTCGGTGCTCCGTGGAACGCGATTTAAAAAAAAAATTTGCAGAAAGACATAGTTTTTTTTTCGCATTAATTTCTAACAGTTTTTGCGTCGATTTGATCATTGAGTGGAGACACTGCGGAACAGTTGACTCGATTTCTGACGCAGAAATCACTTGTGTGTTATTTCAAAGTGGAATTACATTTTTTTCAGTCTTCAGTAAGCAGCTGTTATTTAAGTAAGGCTGTCTCTCTCGTTTTCTCTGCTTTTAACGTCGGAAGAATGAAAAAATGATACTTCTCGGCCACGAAAGAAACGATTGGAAGATCTCAGAACGGAAGATAAGTTGATTATTTTGTTATTTTTCTGTAATGTGTTTCTTTAGGATTTTCTGTTTTATTTGAAAAAAAAAAAAAAATGTTGAAAAGCAAAGGAGTGGAAGAATAGCTAGAGTCACTAATTAATGTGTGTGTGTGTGTGTGTGTGTGTAATGGGCAAATTCTGGAAAAGGGCCCAGAACTTTTTCCAGTGCCCGACAATTGCAGATGTGCCAAGTGGTGTACCATAAACTGTAGAGAAAGTTAGGCCTAGCGTTTAAGACACTAAGGGTATGGATGCGTTTGTGCGTATGTGCGTACGAATGACGAATTTTTGTGCAGATGAGGAAGGCAGTGAGTGTCGAGGAGTCAGAGAAAACAGAGTGAGTTTCGAGCAGTCAGAGAGAAGACAGTGAGTTGAGAGTTGCGAGTCTAGCGAGTTTAGCAATTAAGAAAATAGTGTAAAACTTTACACTTTACAATCATTATTAAACGAATTTTCTTTGTTTAACTTTAAATAAACAACCATCTTTTATCAAAATTACTACAAATTGGGGTCTCAAGGAGAGATTCATACATATATACACTTTTAACAACGTAATTTATTTCTTTCTGTGTACGATCGTCTCCTATGCTGGACTTCGACTAAAAAAACTGACACATTACAACTGACTATCTCATCGATGATTGTTGTCTCCTTTCCACAAAAAAAGAAAAGAAGGAAACTATTTATTTAGTTATATATATATATATGTATATATATCTGATTGTTCTCGTCGTTGTTCGAAGTTGGCATTAAAAAAGCATCTCGGGTATAGCGCGTCGCTGTGAATTTTCGCTCGGAAAGAGCGATCAGCTAGTAGACGGCCGGCGAATAGAGACGGATGTTATGAGCGGAATATTGAAGATCAGAAAGGACCCCCCCCCCGCCTCTTTCGACGTGGCTTTGCCTTGCTAATTTTAACTCGATTTGAATTTCTTTGAACGAGTCGCGCCAAAACCGCCGGCATGCTTTGACTGCGAGACAGCTCGCGTCTATTCCCCGGAATACGGAAACGACGCTAACGTTTGTCGCCTCTTGTTGGTCGCTTCGTTTCATCTTCCTCCGCAACTGCAATTTCCAAAATTCTCGAACAGACGCACGCCCGTGTTGCCAAAATTTGAGAAAGGTGACGAGGTGAGCGAAAGAAAGAAAATTCAGCCGTCCTCGAGGAACAATTTGCCCGGGTACGGAGGCAAACGGATCACGTGGCGCTCACGGAGGAAGACGACGAACCGCGACGAGTGTCACGAGGCAAATCATTGTCACTTAGGGTCGCCGAGAGGCGGGCAGATGCCCCACGGAGTAGGATGTTGTTACGTTTCTCGTGATTTCGTCGTTAGGACGCCACTCAAGCACTCAATTCGTTAGTCCGCGTCGCGAGAGCGTCGACGATGGAAGGAAAGAGGGAAAAGAGGATCGCGAAAGCCGGGGCAGCTCGCGTCAAGCGAGGTCAGAGAGCTGTGCGGCATCGGCGGAAAGGAGGCAGGAGGCAGGAGAAGTAGCTTCTCTGACCTCCATCTGTTTCCTGGCGCCGCGGCGTCACACCCCCTGCAGATGGAATTAATTTCGATCGGCGATCGAGAGAGTCGTCGGGCTGATTCACCGAGCATGTGACCGTCTGTTCTCCCCATCCGGCACGGGGTCAAACAATCTCGTTGAACTCGAGCATCGGAGAGGCGTCGTTGCTCGCCTCTCTTCGTTGCTTCGTGGATCTTTCCAGATCCAGCCTTTCCAGAGGCAGATGCACCGCGAGAACGGTTCCCACGACTGCTTAGGTTATCCGTGGCAATTCGATCACATTAGACGAACGAAAGCGAAACGAGTAACACAGTTCCTTCGTCGTTTTGAGAAGAAGGGAAACGAGAAAAAGAAGAAGCGAGGGAAAGACTGGACTCACGTTCAACCGGAGTTTGAAAATTCGAGGAGATACCGCGGTTGTTTATACTTGAGCGTGATTGCTGGAAAACCGGACAGAGTCAGCAGGGGATGGTTGACAGACAACGTGTCTCAGAGTGTCTTGGCTTTCTCGAGATTGGTTTGTTCCGGACGCGAAAAAATTAACCAGCTCGCATGTACGACGAAAGATAGGTACGACTGGTTTGCCGTTCGTTCGAGAAGCTGGCGTATCGTCGTTTCACCCCGCGCCCGAGACGAAGGTTGCCTCCTTCTTTCGCCGCGTCGCTGCCTCTCCTCGAGTAAATATGCCGAGCTTTTATTGCAAGGAAGGAGAGAGTACCCTCTCTCGGTGGGACAGGGAGCGACAAGTGCGTACGCGTCAACCGTGGCGCGTGACTCTGGCGACACGCGATAAATGCAAATTCAGGGGAACCATCCGTGAAAATGGTACCACGTGGCGGCGACTGATACCAGCCACGCCGCCTGCGTGCACGGGGAGACGGCGGAAAGCCGTGTCCGGAGCCAGAGGAAGGGAAAAGGGGAAGGGACTGCTCGTCGATGGACACCGATGGGCACCGGTCCTCGATGCGTCCGCAGGGGGAAACAATTGATCTTCGCCGTGTATTAAAACTCGACGGGCCGCGCGTTGTGCCCCAATTCTTGCCCCGCTCTCTCGGCCTCGTTAAATAATACGGATGTTTCGTGACGTTCGCCACCGCACGCAACCGCGCGCCGCTGCACCGTTGATCGACCGAAAGTGGAATGATGTAGTGCTTGTCAGACGCGAGGCTACTCCGGACCGCTCGTTTCGCCCGCAAATTGATTTCTTTCCCTTCCTCTACCGCCTACCTTACGTACTGTACTTTACTTCACTGCTGCTTGAAGAAAAAGAGAAAAAAACAGTCACTGCGCGGCAAATTCCACGTTTCATTTCGCGTTTTCGCGCACGACGAACGCTGCTCATTGTCAGTTCGGATTCATGCATCTCGTCTGACCAAACTCGTCGTTGCGACTAGAATTTGAGTTCCTTCCTTGAGGGAGAATTTTCCTGAAATTTTCTTTGCTCGTTGACAAAGGTATCATACATATTTTTATACCTTACAGATGAGAGTACAGTTATTCGTTTGAGTTTTTAACTTAATTTGAGTGCCACGAACGGAGAGTAGGGTGATCAGTCAACGAACATAATCCGTTCAAAGATGTTGTTCATCGATTGCCTTTACTATGTTACGACTTATTCCTATTGTAAATTGACGGGCAATTTGTACACCAATTAATACTTGATTCAATTAAAACAATTAAATTAATTTATCCTCTGTTAAATCCTCTTTCAAATTAATATTAAAAATAATTGTTCAAAAATAAAATTTTTTAGAATTCATTTATTCTTAAATATGCTACCATTGATTCTCATGGGTGTTTGATTGATTCGTTTCGAAAAAATTGTACTACAACTTCTTACTACGTTTATTTATGTAACGACAATAATACGTACACACATATATACACAGTCTAGCATTTTCATCAATCATGTTTCTTTTCCTTTAAACGATCTGTCCAGTGTCGATTGCTTTTCTCTCTTCTTAAGGGTTTCTTGGAAGTGATTAATAGCATTGTCGCGTTGACCTCAATCTGGTTTAGGTGCCATTCTAAAACCGTTGTTCTCCCAATTCTTCGAAAGATCTTTCATAGCAGATGTCCTCTTTTTCAGAAGAAGACACATCTCGCTGAGTTTCTTGATGCACTTCATCCAAGAGTTCTTGGAGTTCTTTCGTCGTCGGATTTTCACGTTTCATTATGAGCTCTTCAGTGTCATCTTTATTCATCTCTAATTCCAGGTCTCTGGCAGTTGTCACAATTTCATCCGTAATTTCCATAATGAAACATTATCCCCGTCTCCGTGAATGCGGGATGGACACAGCTTTCGCCAAACAGAATTCAACTGTCGTTGAGTGACTTTTGAATCACTCAATTTTGAATGAGCCGTATGGTTTCAAGAATATCAAATCTTACAGCGTCGCGGTATCAGGTGTTCGTTGTCGGAACATCAAAATCTTTCGCGAAAGTGTTCGTTAACCGAACACACTGTGGTATGACCGTCTTATACCGGTATTAAAACCGATTTCCCAAATAGCGGTTATATTACGATAACATGGAAGCAAATACCGGTATAATACCTAAACCTCAGAATATTTCGGCTTCAGTCTCTGGATATAATACCTAAATCTCAAAATATTTCAGTTTCCAGTCTCTGCGTTGTACAATTGCATTTTTAAACAACCGTACGCTAAACAACAGAGTTGCGCAACTGAGAAATCTTGATCTTAACCTGACTTTGTACAACCTCTGATCTTTCACGATCCAACCTTCTCACAATCTTTAGCACGTAACTTTGAGGTGAATTTTCAGTGGTATTTTCTTCGTAAACGAACGAGCTACCCCTGCTCAAAACCACTCGCTTAATCGCATCCGTGGTCGATTTACAGTTGCGAGTGGCAATTTTCGAACGGCAACGAAAGAGTGGAAACTTGACTGAATCTCGTTACCGGTGGACGTTCCATTTAATTCCCCACGGTAGCCAAGCTAGCCCCGAATCGAGTCCCCCTCGAAGTCTCGCTTCTTCGTTAGCATTTTTTGGTCCCCGTGATCACGTTGTCCCACAAATGTCTCGAGAGTCGCGCCCCTTCGATTCGAAAAATGGCAATCTTCGCCAAATGAAACGTCTTCCAAACGTTCGGTTCTGAGAATCAGAAGTTTGTAAAGCGGACGGATGCTTCCGCACCTTTCGAATTAAACTGGGAAAAATTTCACGAAAAATTCCGGAGGAAGTTCATCGTCGATCATCACGGCTAGACGTCCTCGAAAACCAAACAACGACTACGTCATTTACGGAACGACTCGATACTTAACGAACCGACTCGAGTTAAGAACCGCAGGGGAAATCACTTTGTTAACTCCTGTTTCTCTTTGTGTCAGAACGTTGCCAGGCGCAAGCCACCTGTCCGCGAAAACAAGTCCCCCGTTGCCGCCCACTGTCCGAAAACTGCGCTCAACAACAACGCCAATCGTTGACCGCCTCTGTTTACCGTTGCATCAGGTTAATCATCGTCGGAGAGACGCACGTCAAGCTGGCCTGCGTCCAACCAGGCGAGACAAGAGGCGCACCTCGCGACACTGGGCAAACAAGTTTACCCAGTGTGCATCGTCGAACGTGTACAGACTAGGCAGGGAGACCAGGCGCGTTGTCGGCCGAGATAAGGGAGGCAACCCAGCCCCGCCGATGTTGGGACCAAAGCGACGAGAGAACCGCACAATCGCCGGCCGAGTGCTTGATCGAGTACTTGCCGCGTTCGCCGATCAACAGTGTGAAACGTCGTCGGCCCGATTGAAAGAAAGAAAGAAGGTTCGATTCAACTTTGAAAATCGGAAATCGAAGTGGACGAAGAGCGTTGAAATTCTCGGTGTGTAAAATGCGTAGTCTTGCAACACAGGGGGAGGGGGGAGGGGGGAGGGGGGAGCGAGTGAGAATGAGCGACACGAATAGAACAAGCACGTCGATGGAACCACTTGATAAGAAACTAGGTGGAATAATAACATCGTCGGCCAACTGCACTTGGAAAATCCCTGGAGGGGGGGATCTTCCTGCTTCTGGCTGTCTGACTGGCAATTAGTCGAGTCTCGTCTTCCTTTCGTCGTTTAACGATATTGTTATTCTGTTGGACTCGGGAAGTAACTGCTCTGCTTCGTTTGCGTGAGATAGATTGAGTTTTCGTCAGCTTAGTCTATGTATATCATCTATTTTGTTCGATTACTTTTTGCCATCTATCAGGCAACCTCACCCGATTGGAATTCCAGGACAACTCGATATCTTCGTCAGCAATTGGATTTAGCAAACTGATTATAGACACTGCCCTAGTTTAAAGGCTTCTTCGTCAGATAAATTTTCACGAGGTTCTCGTTTTCTCTTTCTAGTAGAGACAGTACAGCCAAGTGTCACGGGAACGTTCTTTCTTGAAATCGTGCCTTCGTTTTCTCTAAAACAAAGGTTGAACAATCGCAATAAATTCGCGATTTGAAAATTGAAGTTAACATCGTTTTTATGATACTGTGCAAAATTTTATTTTATTCAAGAGTTGATAATTTAACGATAAACACGCTAAATGTCAATCTACATTCAACTAGAACATGGATTATCTTACGAGTTAAAATTCGCTAGGTGGCAATGTTTATTAAGTTCGAAGAACACATTACTTATGGGTACCCCACCTGTCAGAAAAAATATTGCAATTATTTCTTGGCTAATCCAATAGTTCTATTTCGAGTCGAGTCGAGCAGCAGGTTTGGAAAACTGCTTGCGCGTACATGGACAAACAAGGAGACAGGAGCGCACTGATTGAACCGCGCAACCTGCCTGCCCCCGTTCGGATTATTATCTCTTAGCTGGCATTGTCCGCTGCCCGGGCCAGTTTGCTTTCAAAGTGCCGGTGTTTGTTCGTCAGTTACGTGACCAGAAACTCTCTGAATTTCGATACAAGCCCTTCCATTTTTCCAAGCGCCGCGCATCAATCGGCAATCTTTCCGAGCGCCGCTCCATCCCGACGAAATGATACGCGGGCTCATCGAGTCAATTCCGACTCGCAAGTACGTATTGAATTTGATCGCGCCGCCCATTTCCCATCGTATCGAGTGTTTTTCACCGAGCATTCGTTCCTTTTTCTTCGTTCGAGCGCGTCGATCGATCGATCGCGTTTCACCTGACGCGAGACTCGACGTGCGCCAATGGCGTTGTTTTTCCCGGGTATTTTCGCCGGGTGTTCGACGGCGCGTTATTTTTTTTTTTTTTTTTTTTTTTTCTGGAAAAGTCTGGGAAAGACTCAGTTTCTTCTTGGGACTCGACTGTTTCTCGAGACAGATTCGTATTGAAGCGAGCTCCCGAGCGCAAGTGTAATTATTTCCATTTAAGCAGTCGGTGTCCACGTTGTTAACCTATTGCTTCGCAGTCTTCTTCAATTACCATTGGCTCCGTCTCAGGCCAATAAATCAGTCTTTCCCCGTTCGTCGTCCCCTCGCCGTCGCGACGACGAGCGAAAACGAATCGCACGATGCAGCTCGCGAATCGTCGCAATTTAATGCGTTCGCGTGGACACTCTACGAAGATTCGTGATGTTATAATTGATATTTACGATGCAAATACGGAGGTCTGTTGTAAGAAGAAGTATTGACACGCTTGGTTTTTAGTCTGACGGTACATTTATGAAAACGAATGACACGTTAGCTGGAATCATGGTTTTCATAAATAATTTGCTATTAAAATTGTTGATAATTTAAGCTGACGTAACTTTGAAAAGTAAAATCACACGACGAACGATTCTAAGATGTAAAGCTTCTACATTGACAATCCTGAGTTCGTTTTTTTTTTTTTTTTCATATCCTGTGAGAAAGCGAGGATATCTTTTTCTGGCAAATTGTAAGAAATTCGAACGCGTTTCAGAAACATTAAAACAATTTTTTTTCATTGCCAAATGATTTATCTACCATGATTTCTCGAAAATTAAAATCTATTCTTTACAACGAAAATTTGCCGCACAATTTTTTTTTAATCATTCTATTAAACTTGAAACATGACGAAACGTCGTATCTAATATTTCTCGAATTTTTGTCGTTCAAACTGCATAGAGTGTTAAATAAAAATCGCACGACAAGTTTTAAGGAGTCGTTGCAAAGATGATGGTAGACCCAGGTACAAAAAAAATTTTTTAACGTTCCTACTCACGTTTGAATTTTTACAGTTTCCAAGAACAAAGTGCCCTCACTCTACCACTCGCTATTTGACGATTAAAATCATCTTTTAAAAAACTCACGACTATCGAAGTAAAAGCTTCACATTTTAAAACAAGAGCAAGTGGATTATACGATCTCTTTTTTACGAGGTTATATCAGTATTATATATTATCGACAATTTTTCACTGTCAATGTTATAGTTGAGCTCTTCACTGTATATTATTATCATATAACTCACTGTTGAAAATTTCTACTGTGCACCACGTTGCTTTCGCATGTTCGCGGAAACAGATTTCGCTAATGCATCGCTTCTTTTTACAAAGAATATCGCCGATTTTTTTTCACTCGCTGTATCACGGTCGCTCGTCTCGCGTAATAAACACTTCCGAATTTCCATAATTGAACCGACCACGAGTTTCTTTGAAGCGTCGTACAAAGCTACGCGGTAAAATTGACAGAGGCATGGAATCGCTTTCAGTTTGATTGCGCCACCGCTGAAACGGTCTAATTACCGACACTGTAGTCGCAGCGCGTTGGCCAATTGGAAATTCGCCGTTCCTCTCATCTGGAATTTACTCTCTTTTTCATAGCGGAGAGCATATATCGAATTAATTCTGTCTTTGTAACTTGCCTCGTCAATTCCCGCCGCTCTCCTCCCGTTGCTATTTCGACAAAATATGCCAGGCCTTATCAGCGGCGGGCCGATGATCGGGTGAGGCAGAAGTCACACCGCGTGTTGCTCGTTTCGAAAGGTTACCAGGTCAGCAATATTCCACGTAGCGTCGGGACATATGCGGCATTCCGACGACAACTCGCGTTGCTCGACGCAAAGATTCTGCTTTTGTATCGTCAGCGTGACACATTCTTTTTGCGGAACGTGACAAACCGTTCTCGAAACCACGTACCTACGTATTCCCCCGAGTTGTAAACAGCCTTTGCGTACATCGACGTGGCGTAATCCAAGCGGGTTCTTGAATCAAGGCCACCCGAGTATGGTATAAATAAAATTTCAAATCGCACGCATCTCCGCGTTGTTGGAGAGAGAGACAGAGAGAGAGAGAGAGAAATAAAAAAAAAAAGAAAGAAAACTGCTGGACTCGCGAGAACGCGCGCGAGTGTTAATTTAGCCGAGTGTTCCAGCCAGCGGGGCCCGGTAATCGCGAATGCGCGTACACGGGCTTCCGGTTTCCGGCGAGGCAGCAGAGGAGGCAACCCGAGGAAGGCGTCGAAGAATCACGAGAGAGAAAAACTGGCGCGGCTGGAGGGAGAGGGAGAGACGTGGCGGCGACTCGCGTTGCGAACGGAAGTCGAACCGCTTGGACAAGTTCGGGGACCCGTCCGTTAAACGCGATTCCTATGCAGCGCTTCCGGTTTCCGGCTCGTTAGTCAGTCCAACACCGTGCACCTCCTTCGCCGCTCGTCATACTCCACATCTTTTGCCCGCTTCCGTGCTTCTTCGTGGCAGCCTCCTCCACTCCTCCACGCGGACAGCTCAACACAGTTCTTCGAAACTTCCCCACAAGTATACCGATAAATTGTGAACATTTGCCAACTTCGGGCAACTGTGTATGCTGGAGTCCATGATTGATCGTAATCTCCTCGGACGATAATGTAGACAGAAATTAATTCGATTCTAGGAGGGAGGAGACGCGAGATTGTAAAAATTCACCGTAATCACGAAACTCGCCGTTTCATTCGTGCGCGATAAATATATTCTGGCGAAATGAGACTAAACTGACCGTTTCTTTCTTCTTTCCTATGTTTTCTTTTCTTCTTTCGCTTCTTTCTTCTCTCTCTCTCTCTCTCTCTCTCTCTCTCTCTCTCTCTCTCACTCTCTCTCTCTGTGTGTTTGCAGGTAAACTGCGACCACGATACTTCATGCCGTATTTATGTTGAGAGAGGTAACGAATTGCCGGCCACGGTAATACGCGCGGCTTATTTCGCGTCGCGTAGTATGTACACTTTTTTGCTAGTCGGGCGTGTACACGCGGCTGCAAATATTACGAGCACCTAAGGATAACGAGGAAAAATATGGGCGGAAAGCACGGCTGGCCCAATGTTACTTGTTTTCTCTCTCTCTCTTCTTTTTTTTTATTCCAACAGATTTCCACAGCGTTGATTTCTTCGGGCAATCGAAATTGAGGAAAATGTTTCAGCTCATCGAGATCCGTTAGATTGTCGCGGATCACCGGGAAATAATTCACCCGTATAGAAGACGCGTTTAAGATACTTCCGCGAGGGGAAAATGGTTCAATTTGTTACGCTTTCGTTGTATTTTTCTCCCCTACGAAAATGGGGCCCGGATAGTGTGTCTGTCGGAACTCGGAACACATTCGACGATACACTCGTACCATGCGCGTATCTTCTGTTTGGAATATTTAACGCGTCCCATTTGCTTTGCACGCTCAATTTGTCCGCCCCATTAGATACGGGATATGGTATCTATAAAGGAGCGTGTAGAAATAAATCAATTCGACCTCGATGCGTCGCAGCCTCCCGTATGCTCTTTTAATCTTTCCTTAATCGGCCGTCGCTTTCTCCTTTCGTCAATCTATTATTCGTCGTGATAACGAACTGTACAAAAGTATAAACTCTGAGAGACGAATTTGAATCTGTTGCAGCCTCGCTTGTGATTTTTTTTTAAGGGGTTACGTACACTTCCACTCAAACGTCTTGGGACATTTTTATTTTTAATATTCAGTACTTATCGCGGATTATCGTGTATATATATTTTGTAATATAATATAATATATTAATATATTACAAATAACGCAATATATTGCACGGAATACAATATATTGTATTTATCGTAAACACGACAATTTATATTGTATGTTGCACATTGCGTATATAATTTATACTTTTATGCCGTGTAATTTATATTGTATTTATTGTATATAATTTATAATTTATATTTATTGTAGTATTTTTATTGCGCAAATATAGTATTTGTCCTGAGATTTATTGAACTAAAATTGTATATTCTATTGTTATGATTCTGCTAGAATACTCTAGAAAATAACCAATTTGAAGCTTTCGTCGGCATCTTATGACAACAGACGACTGAAACTTTAATGAAACTTTCAAAATCGGTATAAAAAATATCTGAAAGACTACTGAATCAATTTGTGGTAATATTCTTAAGACTGATGAAGCAAAATTTTGATTCGTGCATTTTTCTTTTGTCTTTTTTTAATATCTTCTTATTATTATTAAGAAAATAGTTGAAAACTCAAGACAGAAATTACAGGTTCAAGCTCGGATAGTTGTTTCTTAAAAAAAAGTTGATATTTTAAATCGGTTTCGACAAGTAGTAGCTTGGTGTAAAATTAAAAAAAATTTGCTTCGGATAAAACCACTGACAATGAGACGTACCACATCTGAAACGATACATATTTGGTTAAATTGTTTTACCAATCACTAATTGAACAACATATAATAAAATGTATACATGTTATCTTTTTCAATGAAATGTAATTTTTTCCAAAAAAAATTCTTCAATCCTCCTTACATTGCAACCACTCAAAGATATTCAACCCCTCAACTGTTCATCATTTCGTTAGCTTTATTTGCCAAAAACTTTAAGAGACGAATCGAGAAAGAAGAGAAACAAAGACAAGAAGAAGAACGAAACAACGTAGAGGAAAGAATCTAACGATCGTCTTCCTTTTCGTTCACTCCACTCGTCAAATAACCGTGCAAAATACAAATTACAATTTACAAGAGACGAGAGTCTAAAAAAAAAGAAGCGGAAAGAAAGGCAGAGAGAGAAAAAAAAGAACGAAACAACGTGGAAGTAAAAAAAAATCGCGTTTCACCTTTTTGTAGCGCGGTGCTCGATCGTGCTGGCAACTGGAGAGGGGGTGGCTTGCAACGACGGAGGCCGCCGTCACTTCGTGAGGCGCGATAGCCTAACCGGCGGCGGCCGCGGTCGTTACGCAGCGTCGACGAAACTTTACAACGAGTAATCGGCGTATAAAGCATGGAACGGAATTGCTCAATTTGCATGATACGGTAGATCGATGGAAGTCGACGGCGGTAAGCAGCGCGTATGCTTGCAGCAGCCACCACGGAGGCAAGTATTAAGCTACGGGGGCGACTCTGTGAATTGCTTGGCCGCCGGTGACTGATTCCGCCGTCCGGCGAAGCCACTCTGCAGGCTAATTTTTCACCCGCCTTTCGTTTCAACGCGCGTACCGCCGTGTATTCCAGACTGGCGTTCCGATCGACTATCATTCAACAACAACGTGTGCGTGCACGCGCGTGTATGTGTGTGCATCGAGGTTCTTATTGATTTCGAGTCTCGAATACCTTTGTACGTAGACGCGGGGTGTCACTGGCCATCTGGTTTGTGAATATGATTCGATGGTAGCGAATAATTTACGAATTAAAAATTTTACGACATCTTTGAGGGGGAGACGACTCGTAGACTCGAGAGCTCGAAACTTTTGATTATTCGAACTGTTACAGTTTCGAAGCTCTCGGAGCCTCTACTTTCGAAATACGCCGTTCAGTTTATTTTGAGGCTTTGCGTCACGTGGCTTCACGACACTTTTCTTCTCGAAAGTATTGCAAATTGTCATAGTACAACATTGATATATTTTTTTCACAATTGCATCTACAGTGAGTTTGGTGGTTTTAAGGTGAACTCAGCAACGACAATTGCGATTTCTTGAATTTCCGTCTTCTGAGCCTAATATTAAAAAAAAAAAAAAAAATAAATCGTACATCAAGCTTCAAGTGGTCATTGTGAATTCAGTCGTGAAAAAAATATTTTTTACATACTATGAGCTACGACGATTTATAGCTTATGGTTGGAGAAGAGAAATATCTTCACTTTCTCACCTGCTACGTTACGTAAAAACTTTCTTCGAGCGAAATGAACGGCGAATTTCGAAAATAGAGGACTCAGGCTTTAAAACGTACTCGCAGGTTTCATCGCTGTACGATTTCGTTTTACTAAATCGTAGCAGTTCAAATATTTAATACCCGAACGTTAATTCGAGTCAGTGTGCCTCAATTATCAGCGAACTATATTTATTGCCTGCAATCAGGATCTCACTTTGTGACAGCAAAATTATCACGCGCGATTAATTGGCATTTCTGTAACGTGTAAACTCAACTCGTTCAATTTCAATCACGACCGTTTCGTTTCGAAACGCTTTTTTCACGTTCGTATCGTGCGTGATAAAATTTCCCGAGCGACTCGTCGAAGAAACGTGTCCAGCTGGGAGTGGGACAGGGTACTTTGCAGCGAGCATTGTCCCCGAAGATGATATACGGGCACACGCGTCGCCGTTTCGCACCGCGTAAACACGACTGTCGGACCTGGAACAGCCTTGGGCCGAAAGGAAGGAAGAGTCATTTGTTAGAGCTTAGGTAACGAGCAGCGACCATGGCTGCGAGAACGAGAGGGAAAGAGTGGCGCTGGCTATGCGAACAAGTTTGCCCGCACGATATTGCCTTCTCCCGCAGAGACGATTCGGGGTTTAAGCGTAATCTCACGTTGCGCTGCAGCTCGCAACGTTTAATTGTTATTATTGCAAGCGGACAAATCTGTTGGCCGAAGAACAAAGGCCGTGAAACAGGCGACGCGCCTCTCTCTGGAAATTATCAATTCACAGCGGAGAGTGTAACCTAACCGTGCCAGTGACAGTGAAAAATTGTCGATAATTTGCACTTGCGTAACGTACTTGTCATGGAAAAAACGATCCGTTTAGTCTCGTTTTGACAGCTTTTTTTTTTTTCTCTTGAAGATGACTTTACGTCACGTAGCGACTGGAGAAGTGAAAATTGATAAAATATCGGCAAATTTCACGCGTGTAAAAACATAACTGAATCTAACGTGGGATTGAGGATTGAAATTTTGTATTGAACTTGAACCTTTAGAGTTAAATGGCGAAATTATAAAAAGTATTTCTTCCTGTTCGATAAAATGGCGAAGAAGAAAAAAACAACATACAACAAGTTTCAAGTCGTCGTTGTAAAGGGGAAATTTCAATCTCCAAATTGAATTTAGTTGCGAAGAAAATTTTTTAACATTTTGATACGCAATTTTCGACAGACCCGTTACGTGGTATAAAATCATCTTCGAAAAAAAAGGACTCGCGTCAAAGCAGAGGCTCCACGCTACAAAACGAGATTCAGCGGATCAGTATACGAAATTATATCACTTTAAATTGCCGGGGATTTTCCATTGTTTTCGTTGCTCTTCGTTGTAAGTCTCGTGGAAACGTGCGAATCCCGTGACTTATACGATTAACGTTACGAATTTTACCAATTTATCAAGCAGTCACGGTTGACTCCAAAATCTAGAAATGCAAGGGGGGTATTCTAGTGTGAACTTTTGAAAAAATCGATTTTTTTTTCTTTTTTGCATATTCTTAAAGGACATAGTTTCAAAAATAAATCTCTGTAACGTTACATGTGAACTCCTAAAATTAACGAAGTTATGGAGTTGTTTGAAGGACGCGACGATCAGCGTCATTGTTACCGCAATATTAAACTTTAAAGGCATTTTTCTGGAAATTATGTTTCTCAGAACGGTGTCCATGATATCTCCAAATCTACTTGACCAATTGACTCAAAATTTCAAGTACGTATTTTAGTACATGTGTGACTATACCAGAATCAACCAAAAAATTTTATTTTTCTATATTTTTTTAGGCTTCCGAAGTAAAAAATCGATGATCGAACTTCAAAGTATCGCCGACTTTTTTCGTTTGTTTTGGTACCTGCTATAGCCAAACTTATACTAATTAAGGAACATTCACGTGTTTTTATTTCTGACAAGCAGAATGGCCGGAATCATGGACACCGTGAGACGGCCATTTTTTAAAAGCGACTATGTTTGAGAGTCATGCAGTGCCACCAGTTTTTAACTCTTTTCGTCCCAAAAAAATTTTAGAACGTCGTTGAAATACGTACAAATACCTTGTCAGTTCGACTGCAAAAGTTGTAATAAATTTCTTTGCAAAAAAATTCCCTGACAAAGTTAAAGAAACGCGCATTTCACACTGGAATAGCCCCTTAATAGGGCAGGGACGTACGTAGCAAGAACAATTGTCCAACGGCGACGCCGAGGCCGACGAGGTCGGCGTGTGGCATCGAGGAAAAATTACGAGAAATCGCGGTTCTCCATAGTTGGTGCTTGGTGTCCGCCTCTTTCTCCTCGGCGCAATTGAATTGCAACGCGAGACCAGTCGGTGGCTCGGTGCAGCGTAAACAAACGTTGCATAACCGGTTGGGAACGGGACGATCTCTTTGTGCCAGTCAGCCAGTGATGCGGGAAAGTCCAAGTCCCCGATGTTGGCTCGCTATCAACGCGTCATGAGGGGGGAAAAATCGCGCGTAGAAATAGATTCGACGATTCATAGAATCGATTCTCTAGCTCCCGTTCTTTGTTTTTTTTTTCGTGAAACGACCGGCCGTGTCTTGCCGATAATTGGCGCACGTTCGAACATCATTTTTCTAAAACGCTTCAACTATCATCATTTGAAAAATTCAACGAGACACCGATTTCGACCTTCGAACTTCGAAATTTTTCGTGGCAGTCAAGAGCCAATCGCGTTTCCTTCCGATCAGTCGGCTTTCAGAGGGTTTGTCAGAGAGACTTTCATTTCGAGGTTCGCGTTCCTCGGGACCTTCGGATGATGCATATTTACGTGGAACGTCAAACGACACGTGAGGGGTTGCAACGAACGAGCGCGCCGCGATAAGCTCGAAAATAATAGGGAACACGCGCGTTCTCCCCGAGGACATTTACCGCGCGGTCGCAATGTTGCATCAACGCTTCCCAGTTTTGCTTTAACTGGCTCGTTCTTATCGTTACCGTCCACGTAATTAGGGCACACGCCGTGCTCGTCACACGCTACTAACAACAACGAAATTTCATCGTGCAATTACACGATGCGGCTGCGATACACGCGATACATTTTATTATTGCATTTCAATCCCTTCGATTCGCTCAGGTGCACGGTCTTCTCGGTCTCACCGACGAGACACTCGTCGATTTGCAAAATATCAGCGACAGTGGAACAGGTCAGGCGAGAGATTGATAACAGACCATGGACGTCGAAAAGTTCCTTGAAAACTGAAGTCTATCTTTCACTGGTCTGCCCCCTCCCCCCGTCCTCTCTGCCCTCTCTGACTGAATTCTGGCGAACAGAGCGGAATAGTACAGACAAGTAAGAACCGTGGCGCGATAAGCTGTGGAAACGATAGCGGGCGCACGTTTCCACTGTGGAAAACCCCCCTCCTCCCCCCGTTAGTTGTTGCGCGATTGCGCGGTGCGGGTAAAAATTCCATTTGCCGTTTTCTTTTTGGTCGTTACGCGGCGCGGCAACGTGTTGCGTCGGTTCCTCCGCGATTGTTCTCGCGCGGCGCGTCGTGCCCTTGCGAAAGCCACGGGGGCCACGTAAACACCGACGCGTTTCATCGGTGAAAACCGCCGCGTTATCTGATTCAGGGACTGACCGGAAGCCCCCCTCGCTTCAGCGGCAAATATTTGCATTTACGTGGCGTTTTATCGCTTATTTACGAGCCTCGAAGTGTGAACCCTTGTGTACGAACGTACGAGGTTATCGAGCGTTCCGAGATTACACCGTGCGCCGTTCGCTAATTGCCGCCGAGCTAATTTTTCGTGAATAATTGACGCGGTTGATTGACTAATCGCGCGGATAGCTTCGAAGTGCGAAGACTTTTAATCAAATTGTAATTAATGATTTTGCACAACTTGCCGCTTTGATCTTCGAATCGGCTCGCTGAAAAAGAAACGAAAATAATTGTGTCGTTCGACAGAGTATTATTTTTCATACAACTCACGGCTTCGAAATACAAAGATTATCGATCAAACTGCAATTAATAATTTTGCAAAGCTTCTTACTTTGATCTTCAAACTGGCTCTCTGAAAGAGAAAAAAAGAAGAAAAAAAGAAAGTTGTTATACCATTCGATGGAATGTACAGTATTATGTTTCGTATAAGTCACAGCTCCGAAATACAAAGATTATCAATCAAACTGCAATTAATAATTTTGCAAAGCTTCTTACTTTGATCTTCAAACTGGCTCTCTGAAAGAGAAAAAAAGAAGAAAAAAAGAAAGTTGTTATACCATTCGATGGAATGTACAGTATTATGTTTCGTATAAGTCACAGCTTCGAAATACAAAGATTATCAATCAAACTGCAATTAATAATTTTGCAGAGCTTCTTACTTTGATCTTCAAACTGGCTTCCCGAAAGAGAAAAAAGAAGAAAAAAAGAAAGTTGTTATACCATTCGATGGAATGTACAGTATTATGTTTCGTATAAGTCACAGCTCCGAAATACAAAGATTATCAATCAAACTGCAATTAATAATTTTGCAAAGCTTCTTACTTTGATCTTCAAACTGGCTCTCTGAAAGAGAGAAAAAAGAAAAGAAAAAAAGAGAGTTGTTATACCATTCGATGGAATGTACAGTATTATGTTTCGTATAAATCACAGCTTCGAAATACAAAGATTATCGATCAAACTGCAATTAATAATTTTGCAGAGCTTCTTACTTTGATCTTCAAACTGGCTTCCCGAAAGAGAAAAAAAGAAGAAAAAAAGAAAGTTGTTATATCATTTGATGGAATGTACAGTATTATGTTTCGAAATACAAAGATTATCAATCAAATTGCAATTAATAATTTCGTACAGCTTTCATTATTACTTTGATCTTCTACCACTTCAAATTAAACTTCCTGAAAAGAAAAGAAAACAATTACATCGTTCGATGGAACGTGCAGCATTATGTTTCACACAACTCGTGGTGACTCGCAGAATCGTGCTGCACCACCGTTTATTTCCTTCCCTTCTTCGATATTTTATTCCACCGATATACACAGCAGCCAATACCGTCAGGAATAAGTATGCAAGGAGGGTGGATTAAACGTGGATTTTGCACGCGCGTGCGCGGATCGGAGAATTTACATTCCGTTATTGCGTTAAGCGGGATATTCTTTTCGAGAGAGAGAGAGAGAGAGAGAGAGCTCGTGCCCCAAGAAAACATCGAACGTCTGGAAGGAGGCGACCAGCAACCAGCGACGATGCAGATTACCTACGAGACCCGATAAGTCGGCCGATAATACCTTTTCTATTGGCCGGAGGAAGAAAAGAAGCATCGGCGTTATTTCGACGAATTTCCATGCGAGGTGGCCGGGGCGTCGGACCGGACGGGCCTGGGCCAGGGTGAAACGTGACCGGTCACCGATCGACCGAGATATCGCCGTCTCGAATCGGGATTTCTTCGGAAATCCCCCCTCGTCCCTTATCGCTGTCCATCTTCGTCCGAAGCCTTTTGAAACGGTCCACCGCATCGGGGCTGATCCATCTCTCCATTCAGTGAAACAAGCGATGTACAAACGGACCGAGGCCTTCTCTCCCCTCCCTCCCCCCCTCCTACCCCGAGGAAATTGTGCGCCGCCAACCCACCACCCGGGGACGGGGGATTTTCAGCGAGCTGCTACATACAAAGTGACTTTCAGAGGATTGGCCGGTTACTATCGGAGGCGACCCTCGCCCTCTGCATCCACTCAGCGCCGCGGCGACACTCGACGACCGCTTTGAAGAATCGGATCGGCGGAACCGGTCCTCCAGAGATTTACCGAGCAGGCAGTTATCCCGCGATAACGTTGACAAAGGTTGGCCGCGGGCGAGTGGCGTTCGTTTAATTAAATATCAGGCAAGATGCTTCGAAGCCAGCTGATGGCCAGCGGATACTTTGGCCAATTGCAGGGAATGAATGTGCCACGCGATTGTGAAAGTGGTCCAAGTCGTACTCTGCATCTCAATGTTCGGAAGGGTAGAGACACTTCTTTGCAAAATGCAGATTTTGTCAGGTACCGTTGTGTAAAGAGGAGGATGTTTTATCAAGTGTCTGAAGAGAAATATTATTAAATGTTAAATGATATTGTCAAACTTGTCAAATTGTTACTACGTTTTCATTTATTAATATGTTCTACATTTCACAATTGTCGATAAATACCAGGCAAATTTTTATGTAAAGCAAACGTGTAAGTTAATTAAGTAAATTTCAGGTACTTGTAAATTCATCATATTCATTTTATTCAAAATATTTTTGTAATGTTGTAAGTTTTTTTAAAACTTTGACAAATAACAGAACCTTGCCATACTCGGCCGTACAGACTTTTGGAAATTATTATATACGTTTTGTCCGGCGATAGCGCGTCACCAAAGTGTTAATATTTATATTTATTCAATAAAAATTCTACACGATATTTCTCCACGCGACGGCCAACTGCGCATTTTACATTGAACACGGGCTCGACTCTCGAATTACGTCCGTATTCCATTTCCAAATGACCGAAAGAGCGGAAGAATCCGGGTGGATCCGAGGAGCTCATCAAGCTCGATGGAACGCGGTGAGAAGCTCGTCTCGTGGCCAGGATTCACGATCCTTATCGCGAGCGCAAGCGTGGCCGTGGTCTTAGCCCCCGGATCATCGTGGCATCGTGGTGTTCGTCTGGTCCTAAGCCCGAAAGATCCCCCCGATTTCGATCTTTTAGTAGCCGCATTCCGCGACTTTTGATCCGAATCTAATCGACTATTCCAACGCCAGTTACCGGTCCTTTCCCCGCGCGGTTCTCGCTTCTCCTCTCTGTTCCCCCTTGATTTTTCGCCGGGTCCAATTTGCTGGTATCGCGAATATCCCGATATCGGTTAATGGAAACTGCATCACGACCGAGCGTCCATCTCAGCGAGAGTCAAACTTCGCTCGGTCGCTCGATAGATAATTTCAGACAGAGAGAAAGAGAGAGAGATGAAATCGTTTACAGCTGTCCCCGGCTGTGAAAGATTACGATCGTTGCGCGTACATACAGCTCAGCTCGCGCGAGTGAACGCGAGGTGCATTGGAAAATCGTCGGGTCGATTGACCAGATCCGAGGCTCGCCGATTCGTTCGGTTTTATTATTAGAAAACAATGGTCGAACCGTTGCGTTGTTTACGATGCCAGTCGGAATCGGTACGCGTACGACAATCTCGAAACAGGTCGCCGATGTCGACTATCCGCAAGTAAGCGATAGCTTATTGATGGAATTAGGTTTTAGTGGAAAAGCACGCGTATCCAGTAAACAGTGAGAAAATATATATTTATTGAGAAGAGACTTTATGCGGAACGTTCTTCAGACGTTGTGCGGTCAGAAGAAGAAATGCGAGTGACCACGTGGAGTGGCATAGCAACAGGGAAGACACCTCGATAGTACCGCCATAGTGAATATTAAACAATCTTTTGTTATGAAAAATCATCACGACAACAAACTGTTTTCTCTATCGACAATTATAAAATTCATTCCAATTACATTTTTTTGTCACTTTTTTTAAATTTTCGATCAAATTTAATTATCTTATTAATTTTAAATAAAATTTTTTACATCAATTTATATTAATATTAATTTTTCTTTTAAAAAATTATTCGCATGTTCAACTTCATTTAACAATACTTTGATAATTTTTATTTATATAATGAATATTAAACAATTTATTTTGTTTTCTATTACATACTCAATTATTTCATGTTTCATTATAAATTTATTAACTTAAATTCTAGAAAATTATATACTGTTTTCAATTTTAAATTTATAAATCATACATTTAAACTGATGAATTTTAATTTATTCAATATTACAGCGGAGCAGGACAGAAGAAAATCGGAAACAGTCAAAATAAGTAGCGACATCCCTTGTTCCTAAAAGTCGGTAATCGTTGACCACCAACACTTAGTATTTAAAGCGTTCGTTTCATCGGCTACTTTCAATAGTTACATCTTCTCTACTCTCTCTCTCTCTCTCTCTGTCTACCATCGAGATGTCGCAGTGTCGTCGTTGCAACTGCAGGTACGTACTTGGTTTCAACCGCTCGGTTATCCCTCGGCATTATTCTATTCGGTGGCCGCGCGGGAACCGGAAACAATGCGCCGCGGTCACTCTCTCGGAGGCGTGAATGCGCCGATGGAGAAGATTGCGCTTGTCCGGGGCCTTTCGTGAACCCGCCACCAGACTGGACAAGCCAGATACGCCAGGCCTGCAACCAAGTTTCCCCGCTGCCTGGGACACAATCTGCCTACGAACCGAGCCACCTACCCGAGGCAGCGCCTACTCGTCGCTTGCCTCAGCTTGGGGATGCGTCGTAACGAGCTTTGATCTCGCGGTGGCTCTATCGGTCGCTCGACACCTTTGTATATCGGCGCGGCTGCCCTCGGGGCCCCGGCCAGCGTGCAAACAGTCCTGCCATCGCCGGTACGCATCGCGAGCCGCGCTAAAGCCCCGGCCAAGCCGGGAAGCCTGTTTACACGATCGTTGTTTGGACACGAAAAACCTTGACAGCCAGCGGGACAAGGCGAGCCTTGTTGCGTGCCCGTTGGCGCGACGAGGCGCGAGCATCCACTGCGACGCCATTGTTTTCGGCCGCCGATCCCGGTGTTCATCTTCCAATGCTTCGACCAGTTGTCGCGTAGCTATGCTACGTTGCAATCAACAAATTATACTGCAGGCAGAACTTTTGTTTTGAACGAGACAGGACTTTTCATTCTGGGAAACTTGTTGATACGTAGAAATGTTGCATTATTGTGTCATACTGTGGATCTTTTCTGCCACGCCTGGATATATATATATATAATAGAAGTACCTGTAAGTGATGTCGTTTTTCGATACTGTAGAAGATTATTGTCACTGGATGGCAATGTTCATTAAATTTGAAAAAAACGACATTACTTGTGAGTGATCTTAATGTATATTCTTTTTGATAGGACTTTACAGTAGAACACCCCATAACTAAACATGGCGCCACTGCCCCCTTCCCCGCCCCCCCGTATAACGCGATTAAAAAGTTGCTGAAAAAGACTCGTTTCTGATGTGAAAATATGTGCGTCTTTGAATTGACTCGAAGCACAGGTTTGAATCAACTCTTGTGCGACAAGAAGGAATTGTTTAAAGTATGTCCTGTGCGGAATTAGTTGTGTTATTACAAAAATTCATTTTAATTACAAAGTATTTATACGATTATAAGATAAGACAATCTGTTTTCACTATATTTAATGTTAGAAATAAGAAGCAATATTTTCCAGCTATGATCTTCAAAAAAGGAAAAGATGAGCTGAGTAGAAGATTTATATCGTTACAAGAAAAATTAAAAATCGAGTGATAAATTAACATCTCTTTGCAAGGAATTTAACACTAGAACTACCAAGGACTAAAGCATAGAATTTTCATTAGGGATATTAAAATGAAGAAAAATAGAAATACAATAGAATACACAAACTTTTATTCATGTATTTTATAAACAAATCATTTAAACTGAAAATACGCTATTTTGCACCTGTAATATATCTAAAAGAAAAATTATGAATTAGTCATTTTGACCACATTGGTAGTTTCTAGTTTTTAACAGAAATGAATCGACAATTCGCGCAATTAGGAAAAATGAAAGTAAAATAAGAGCCAGAACTTCTGCTGGAGCGTCATCAAGTTTAAAGAAATCCTCCCGTACGAAACATCTCTTTTATTAACAAAAATAGAAAATTGTTGTAATCACAGCGATAAAAGATTTCAAGAATCAAAAGAATATTTCCTTGAATACTTATTGAACAAGACAGGAAAAAAGACTGTTTATTTAGTTGTAGTTTTTTGCGCCCTTGCGTTATATTCGTGGAACGTATATAGGATGTTTCGTAACTTGTGGCCACTTCGGTAGCTGATTGTACGCCTAAAAATAATGAAAAAGAGTCAGATAAATACATGTCCTATCTGTCTCCGTTTATGACATATAATGAATTTTCTGTTTTAATTACTTTTACAAAAGATGCTCGAAATGACCTTGCATTTGAAGACAAGCCTGCACGCGTCTTGTCATTCATCTGGTCACTCTCTCTATCGTTCCTGGTGTGTCTCGAATTTGTCGGAAGCCTTGCTCTATTCTATTTCGTAGTATTTCAGCATGTTCGATCAATGTTGCGTATACAATAGATTTTTAATGTCTCCACAAGTGAAAATCTAATGGATTCAAATCCGGAGAACGAGGAGGCCACGCAATAGAACCTCCACGACCAATCCATTTATTTGCAAAGTGTTGATTTAAAAATTGTCTAGCCACTCGGCTGAAATGCGGCGGAGCTCCATCATGCATAAACCGCATACCAAGTCTAATATCGACTTGGAACTTCCTCTAATATTTCGTGTAAACGCGTGCTCAAAAAATCAACGTACTTTGTGCCTGTTAGTAAAAACATTTATCAATTATTCCTGCCTATACTGGTGTTGATGTCTTGAATGCACAATAACACGCGGGTTTTCTTCATCCCAATTGTGATCATTATGAAAATTTAATGTACCAGCTTACTAGAGTCTGCTCTGTTTATAAAATTCATTATATCTCATAAACGAAGACAGATGAGACATTTATTTATATGACTTTTTTTCATTATTTCTTGGCGTGGAATCAGCTCCCGTAGTGGGTCCCTGTATATGATTAGGCGTCCTACTGTACGCAACAACTGAAAAAAGAAAATTGTACCTCTAATCGCCTCAATGGAAAATACGATTGACATTCACTCGACGTATCGAACGCCGAGATGGTAGCTCGACAATTTCGTCGCGAAAAGCGAGATTCTCATTCTCGTTCGAACGAAACGATTAAGATTGAGTAGCCGGAGGGGAACGTACGGATACACGAGGCAATGTACTCGCCGGGATAGACGCGCGCGCGGTGAGTCGGAGGTGCGAGAAGGATTCCTGAGATTCCCCGGCAGGCCTCGGACGGAGGCGCTCTCTGGAGCATAACGACGGTGCCGGGTCCGGAATCTCGGCGGAATCAGTTTTAAATTCGAACTCGCGTCGGTTAACCGTCGTTCGGTGAACGGTTAAAGGCGGAGAGAGGATGCTGGCAACGGCCTGTTCACAGAACGAGCCCGCTCTCTCCCCCCTCCCTTCTCTCGCTCGCTCTCTAGCCCTCTCTTTGTCTCTCCTTCCTGTTTGGTATCTCTGTTCAGCGACCAGTGGAATCCCTAATTGAAACATTGCCGAAACCCGGTGGGGTCCAGCGCGAAGCAGCCTGTTCCAGGAATCCTTGCCGGTGAAAAAAAGAAAAAAAGAGAAATTGCTGCCTTCGGAGCAAGCTCTCGCTCCACCTCGCCTCCTCCTTCTCTCTTTCTCTCTCTCTCTCTCTCTGGTTCTTCCTCTTTTTCTTGCACGCCGCGGATGGCCCTGGATAGTCGCGCGCGTTTCTGTCGGGCAAAAGGGATTGGACAGTGGGATCGTTGGTGGGTCCGAGTCGAAGGGAGAAAAAGAAGGGCGAAGAGGAACGGAAGAGAAAGAGAAGACGGCCAGGAATGCGTCGCACCACACACAGCGTTCTCCTCCGGCTTCTCATAAAGCTTCATTCACAACCGGCCTTTCTCGCGCTTCCTCGCGATCAGCCTCGTCACGATCGTCAATACCTCGATACCACCGGGTCGTTTTCCACGACGTTCGACCGCGTATCGTTGCGGCTGTCCTCGTATTGGTCAGGGATACCGGGTTTTTAAACTAATAATTGCGCGTGCGTTCCCACCCCCCCCCTCCCCACCCCAGGAAATTGGCTCGCGGCGAGCCACTGTTCCACTTCGACTTTTAATTTCCGTAACGTGGAAATCAACTAACAGCCCTGGATTATATTGCGGTTCTCGTCTTCCTTTGAAAACCGATGAAATCGCACGATCGATCGTGATACACGTTTTCGCTGAAGCCGTGCTGATTTATTGATTCGTATTTCACTTTCGTCAATAACTTTTCTTTTTTTTTTTTTTTTCTTTTTTTACGTAATACCAGTATTATTCTCGAAGCACGGAATTGTTCGAAGATGATCCTTCCGTTTTGTTGCTGTTGTGAAACTCGCAGCTGTACTCGTCCGGAACTCGATGGTAACATGGTGTCAGAATGTTTGCACAGTCTGTTGGACCGACAATTAGTCTTGAGAACAAATCACGAACGAAGGACCTTGCACTACGTTTCAAGGACACGTCTCATACTCGAACTCGCGAATTCACATTTTTCAAATTTCTCGCTGATTAACCAAGTTCTTGTCCCTTCTTCGCGAGAGAGAGAGAATTAATTGAAACGACCAGTTGCAGGAGTGAGCAGCGTTTAAACAAGGTTTCCCTGTGGTTAGCGGAGAAAATCCGACCGGGATGAGTGTTGCGTGCGCACGCGAACGCAAGATCTCTCGATTTTAAATTCGCAACTGGTCGAACCGGTATTAGCTTTCGTGCTATCAGGGATATTACGAATCATCGAGGAGGTTAAACGACTCGTTGTATTGTACGTTCGAACGAAATTCAATGGACTTTAAAAATCGTTCGATTGGTTACCGGTGAATCAGATTTCCGGTGTGACAACCCTTTTCTGTCCTCCGTTCCTTTCCCAAGATCGCTTCCTCTTGCAGTTCATCTTTTTTTACAGAACTTTCTTCCCTTCTTCACTTGCAAGCTACCTTTTACTATCCTCGTGTAACCTTTTCATTTTGAATGTCTACTTTCAGTTGATTTGTGTCTTTCGAGCCAGTCACAATTGCCCTTCAACCGATCTCGCATCTTTGTCGATCGTTCGCAATTTCTGTTTCGTCGTGTTGGATGACCAACCCAGACAATATTGGATCTATGCAAATACTGACAACATAAGCTAGCAACAGTCCACATAAAAGTGGACTGTGAATAGCCAGTCATAAGGGCAATATAAAATAGTTGGTCATCTATGCTCCTTCCCCTTCCACTTGACGATGATAACCAAATATATATAAGGACATGTTTTAGAATAGAATACCAGAGAGACAGAAGAGACAGAATACTACAGCATAGCTCAGCATCATTCTATATCATCCCAAATCATTCTATATCGTTAAGAGCTGAGCTTAGCATAATTCTATATCATTCTGTATCATACATGACCACGATTGTAACAAGGAATAAACTCTTCGAAATTGTAAGCGTGTTGACCATTACACGGAATCCAACAGTCATCCAGAGAGCTGGATATCGTTCTTTCTCGAAAGAGGAAAACAATCGATCAGTTGTCGACGATTTAATTGTTCCTCGAAGCCTTTCCGCTCGCCGATCGATAGCTCCGTCTTCCTACGCAGCGCGAGATCTCGCACGGTCTGTAAAAACGCATCGATCGCTTTCTCCGGCAATTTCTTTGCGATATTCTAGCCAGGCGTGCACGTCGACGAGCGACTAGAGAGGGAGAGAGAGAGAGAGAGGG
This sequence comes from Tetragonisca angustula, assembly GCA_036937485.2. Classification (NCBI taxonomy): domain Eukaryota; kingdom Metazoa; phylum Arthropoda; class Insecta; order Hymenoptera; family Apidae; genus Tetragonisca; species Tetragonisca angustula. Next base: position 136,559 of record JAWNGG020000271.1, on the reverse strand, counting down.
GCTGAAAGCAATAGCTTGAGAACCGCCACAACGCGGTGACGAAAAAAAGTTGCTAGCATTGTTGGCACTTCCTTATTATGAACGACCGGTAGTGGAGAGACGCGGCACGTCGGTTGCTTTTGTGTATCACTTGAGGTGGCACGACGGCCTATGAATGGGCTCGGTGACACCCTGGAAACCATCACGCCACCCAATCTAGAAGAAATGCTCCCGGTCTCCTGATGCTCCGCGCTCTCAATTCAGCCTGCTTCCAGCACAAACCAATCGCCTAAACTGCTCTCGTTTAAATCTGCCTCCCTTACTCGACGGCGGTCCTCGTTGTAAATCGTCGTGATATGCTTGCCGCCGAGATTTCTCGTCGAGCCTCTCCTTCGAGGCGAGTCGAGAAATTTGGATTTTCGTGAAATTTCACTTGGAAAGAATTTGGTCGTTTCTTTGTCTTTCTCTCTCTCTCTCTCTCTGTCTCTCTCTCTCTCTCTTCTGTCTACGTGACGTTGATGTTTTGACTTTAATTCACTGCCGAATTCACCGTCTCGTGTATCGACGACAGCTCAGGTTGCAAACGTCAAATATCATTCCCTTTGAGTTCTCCACTCTCTGTGGAGGCTGCACCATTGTTCGACAATTTGGATATGGATTCGACAGGATCGGGTTCTCTTTGAAAAGTGGTGCACATTGGATGATAGAGCCGTGTAAACGAAAAATAATTGCCTCCCATACAGGCCCTTTACGAGTGTACACACACACACAGAGAAAGAGAAAGAGAGAGAAAGAGAGAGAGAGAAAGGGTCCCGTTTGTTCGACTGCTCGCCCGCATGTTACCAAAGTGGATCCATTGGATCCACTGCGATAAGAGAAAAGAGCCACGGCTATGATTTTTTACCCACATTCACATCACGCCTCCTCGTGTCAAAGTTCCCCGAAACGAAAGCTCAGGGAAAGAACAGATGGCGACTTCCCACCGTCGTGTGCGTGACGGCCAGCTCCGTGTTTCCACATTAGAAATTCCTCACAACGAGTAATCTCGTTGAGTCGACGCGAGGACGCGACTCACTTTCGCACCCTCGCGAAGAGAAATCGCCAATATTTATTTATTTTCAACGCAGAGACACTGGACGATCGACGAACCTTGCTGAAACTCCTTGTTAAAATTGAAGAAATTTTTATCAAGTGCTTTCCGTTTTCCCTGTTTCGTAGAAGTATCACGTAGCACACAACAGTATAACAGACTCGACACGACGACAGAGCGTGCACGTATGCGGGCTTCCATTGACCCAGAATCGAGTCGACTTTTCCCCGAGGGGCTCGACCTCGACTTTCCTCGAAAAGCGCGCTGCGTTTCCCACGCGCTCCTCTCAATCGCCCACGCGGAAGTCTTCGTCGAAGCGTCTCGGTTCGATGGACGGTTAGGGTCGATATACACGTACATACCTGTGTATACCGGTATACTGATGCATTGACGCTAGAACTACCAAGAACCAAAGCATAGAATTTTCATCAGATATTAAAGTTAAAAGAAAAAAAAAAAAAAAAAAAAATAGGAGAATTGTGTAAAATACAATAGAAAAAAATCATTTAAATCTCTAACGATACACTGTTTCACATCTATAATGTATCTGACAACAATTATGAATTAGTCGTTTCGACCATCTCGGTAGTTCTAGTGTTGAGAGTGCCATAGAAATAGTGAATATAATGAATGCAATAGGTGAGAGTTTTATTATTTTATTAACAGCGAATCAAGAATTGGAGAATAAGAAGTAATTTTGTTTAATGTTGCTAAGCTCAAAGTGTTTAAGTAGTTTATTTTAATTTACAGTGGCTAACGAAAATATTCGTAACCTTACCTTAATGATGTAATAACTACAAGCTACAAGTATTAAGTATGCTTGTAAATAAATAATTTAAAATTACGCTTATACGCAACATATTATAAAATTTTTGATAGATTGGGCGATATTTGCAAAAGTCGGAGAATATTCAAACTAATTATACGTACCTACTTCGACGACTGTGAATGATTATATCATACCAAACGTAGTAAACGATGTTTTACCATCAACCGAGTTCGTCAGTCTTAATATTCATTGCGTAAATCCAGTTGTTCTCTAGCTTTCATAATCTAATTTATTTAAAATTCATAAATCAGATTTATTTAAAAACTATTTGGTCTAATTTATTTGAAATGTGCGTGCATAATCTCGATACTTGCCGTTGGTTGTATTACATCACCTTGAAAAATCAAGCATACGTAACACGTGCATTTACAGTTTTATTGTTTTAAGATTTCAGTGGCGACGATTCGAACAGCTTTCGCGAGCCACGTTACATTAAACCGCATCAAGTTTGGCGTGTGTCGTTTTCCATCTACCTCCCATTCATTCACGGCGTATTGAACGAAACACTCGACTTGCCTCGAACGACGTTTCCTTCGCCTATCCACCATTCAGAACTCTAACAGCATCACGTCTAAAGTTAGACAGCCTAGCCACCGTGCGCGCGCGCGCGTCGATTGCATCATGGATTTCGAAACGAAACGAAAAAGACAAAGAAGAAGAAGAAGAAGAAGAAGAAGAAGAAGAAGAAGAAGAAGAAAAGAAAATCCAGATTCTTCTCTCGCGCAGAGTGCTGTAACGATCGACGTACAAGTCGATCGCCCACCGTGTGTGATCGATGTTGTTCTTCCGTCCGACGGCAAAGGAGAGAAACGTGTCATAATGTGTCATGCGTCGCGGGGGGGGGGGAAGGGGGACACGCGGCGTGTGTTAGTGGCCACGTCCGCCCAAACGCGCGCGTACTCGCGCGGCTCCGGCTCCATTCATGTTTTTAAAGGCCATTATAAAAGTGACAAGCCGGACGGAGTCATTCCTCGCGAGGAAGCGGAAGTCCGCCATTATGCAATGGAAACGTCAATTTCCGGTGGCATTGTCGCGACGATCCGTTTCTCTCTTTCCATACCTCCCACTCGTCCCTCCGAGCACGTAACTCCGCGATCGCGCTTTTTCGCGCGGAACCGTCACGGAAAAAAATCCGCCTGCAGCACAAGCAGGCGCGTGTATACGTACCGAGTTTCCTCTCCCACACGTTCGATCGGGGATCGGCGGTTTTCGAATGGCGTATCGTCGCGTTGTAAACATCGGCGACCGCGTTTATTCCTACCCACGCTCGGCTACGCCTTACCTCTGGGCCATTTTAAACCAGTTAATCCACCCTGCCTACGTCCTATTCGAGCGTGCTTTTCATCAACTCCACGCTATCTCCGTTTCGGAGGAAATTTAGGCTCCGACCGAATCCCAGTCTCGAAAGATCTTTCTCACGGTCCTCGCTCGAAGTAAATGTGCATATGCTATGTACGTGGAAGCTTTAGTTTTCGCGATACGTTCGAAAATTAGCCAGTCTAGATGGTTTTCCCGTTTCTTTCTCTTTTCTTTTTTTTTCTTTTTTTTTTTTTATTGCAGCGAGCGTGTTCACAGATTTGCGCGATCCCTCGGCGCGCGGTCTCCGCTTCTATCGATTGAGCCGGCGTCCCTTGGTTCGTTGCACCGGCACCTTACATTTGCCTATCTGGAAGTCGGCATCTTGTCCCCGACGATGCATTGTGCACCGGTCCCCGGGTGCATTCGTGGCCGGCGGACAGCAAGCCGCCAACAGGCCTCTGCCGCCATACTCACCGACACCGGCAAACGAAAAAACGATAATAATGGCAGTCGCGCCGCCCCCGTAGCCGGCATTTCAACCGGCCGGTTTATCGTTTCCCCGCATCGGTCCACCTTCTCTCTCTCTTTCTCTCTCGTGCGTCGCTTACGATTCCCTCGTCGAGTTGGAGGATTCCGCCTGCCGATTCCGCAACGAGGGGTGGCGTCTCCGCTTTCGATGGTGAACTCTCTCACGCAGCCTTTGATGATCCATCGCTGACTTTTCTCTTTTTCTCTTTTTTTCTTTTTTTTTCTTTTTTTTTTTTAGAGAGCTTTTAGCTGAATTCTTTTTGCGACGTTTAAGCCCATGTACGACTGATCTCTTCAAAGAGGGATGTTCCTCCTTCGTTTGTGACTGAGCCGCCGCCGCACCCTATCCACCCTCGCAGTCAATGTTTTCGTAATTTTTTGCATCCCCCGCCTTACCGACTCGCCCCTGCGGGCCGCTCGATCTCGCCAACACTCGCGCCAGGATGATTCGAAAATGCGGGACTCTCGAGCGTCGAAGCTTTTGGTCGGGCGATGATTCACGGTAGGAATGAAGCGCCTTTTATAGAACTCGAAACTTTGCTCCGTCCTCGCGCAGACGTGCCCATTTTATCCATCGAATCTAGTCCCCTGCGCGTGAGATGCGGTATAACGGAAACCAGTCGAATGAAATAAAATTCGCGAAACATCGAGCCGATCGATGTTTCTGACGTGTCCCGTCGTCGCGATTCGACAGCTGCCATCGATATCTCTCTAGCAATTTTTTCATTCTTCTTCTTCTTTTAAAGTAGGTATATTCTTCTTCTGTTGAAATAGGTGTTTCTTCCTGTTTCCTTTCCTCGCTATTTTTTTCTAGGTCGATGACGAATTCACGAGAAACGAGAGAATCGATAGGGGACAGACGCACGAGGGGATAGAAAATTCTGTGACACGTTTCGCAGTGTGGGATAGATGTCAGGATGGGAGAATCGTCAGGGTGAATCGTATGAAAATTGGAAAGTTAGCGCGGTCCTGACCCCTTGCTACTTCACGGCCGCGCCATATGGGAATCGATTGTATCGGCGCGATGCTTGTCGATAATTTACGGTCGGAATCTTGCGCTCGCCTCGACCAGGCCTTCGGTCTTTCCCCTACGGACGACACGTGCCCCCTCGCCATTTCCATTCGACACGACCGGTTCCTTTTTCGCGCTAAATACTCCTGTTTCCTGTTTTCCTGTTTCATTGAAGGAAATCGATCCGATACGTGCAATTCATCAATGGCATTTCATCAATCTTCTTTGACCCCTACGCAGACGAACAGAAACATTCGTGCAAACTCGATGGAAAACGATTAACGATACTTTGAACAAAGTGTGCAAATGTTTTTATCCATCTTTGGCAAAATGTCAGAAAACGATAATATCACTCGATCATGTTATTCTAGTTTTACTCTTTTTTTTTTTTTTTTTGAATTTCGTAATTTTATTTTTCATAGAATTTCTAGTAAATTTCTAGTTGAGTGGTTTTTGGCTACAAATTTTTATTTTTTTTGGAGAAGTTTTATTTCTCTTTTGAAATGAGAAACTGGGAAAAATCGAGTTACAGAGAAATATAGTTCTTGTACTTTTACTAAGAAAATGTATCAAAAAATTTCTCTTTTCCTGTCGCGAAAATATCACGTATTTTATTATATCCGTAATAATTTATCCGAATCAAATACAACATATAGTTTAAATCACATAGATTGTTTTTACTATTTGTCTATCAACGTTTTGCATAAACATTCGGTACTTGCCGCGCACTATATCGAGCTGTGCTGATCATTAGCTTCTAAATGTTTGTTTGTGTCTATAATTTTTTTGACCTTCCATGATTAATTTCTCGTTTCAGTGACAAAATAAAGAATAATTAAAAAAACGTAGTAACGAAACAGCTAGAATTGGAAAAAGCCCAGAAATTTACCCAGAATTTTTATACTTTTTTTTCTCGAATCTTACCAAACTACACCAGTACACCAACCTTTTTGGCGCGAAAAAATGATTAAGATAATTGCTTCGAGGCGAGTTTCATCGAAATTTCGTCAAACACGCTGGAAATTATCATTCGCAGTGTGTTTGCACAGACGTGCTACGGAATTGAACTCATGGTTCAAAAGTTTACGCAGCAACGTTTACTCCCGGTGTCTATTTTTACGTAGCGCAGAAACGGAGAGATTACCCCACGCACTTGTACGATTCTTACTTCGATATCGATAAGATACGGAAATAGAAGCAGTAGCGTAGCCGTATCTATTTCAGTGATGATCAATGCTGTCCCAGAATAAGTCCCGTCAAAGTCGATAAGTTCAACTGCACAAGGTTTCGCGGCTATTTCCGCGCTTCCTCGGCCATCTACATTACGTATTTATCCGTGCCACTTCAGTCCTACTTAAAAACAAGCTCGGAATAGAACCTCTGGTATTTCGGACGTATATCATTTTTGCTGTTGGTCACAACGTGGAAGAAACACCACGTTGTCCCTGTTTCGAGTGGCAATCGTCAAAGGTCGTTCCCACTTTCGGTCATTGTGTCGTGTGCCTCGAAAACGGGAGGCGGTTTGAATAGCGGCCGCGTCCAAGAAATGCTCACGGTTCGTTTCGTTTCAAAGCAAATTAATAGGCGCGTCGAATGATCGGCTTTATTTTATTGTTACGCCGCGTTAACGACGCCGATCCTTCTCTTCACCCTTTGGCGATCCGCCCGATTTCACATCAAGCATTCTGCGACAATTTGCATTATCGCGCGATAAGAATTTTCGTTGATCGTGTTACGAGCCGCCATTGCACTCGCGCTTCCTTCAGTGTTTCGTCTCTTCCGTCAAATTTGTTGCCACATTTACAGCAATCTGTTAAACTTAATTTTTCTTCTGAACTTTAATTACGGTTTCTGCGGTTTGCAGAAATTTTCGGTGCAAATCTTTTCTTGTACAGACGTTTTAGACACTTTCTGACCCATAGGTTTAGATTTTAGGTTAGAATAGAAGTATCTGCTGTTTACATTTACTCCAAATAGCTTTTAGATTAGGTTAAGTTAGAAGTATACGCTTGAAGTAGTTTTTAGATTAGATTAGATTAGAAGAAGTCTACTTCTAAGAATCTACATTTGCTCCGAATAGTTCTTAGATTAGGTTAGGTTACAAGAATCTACTATTGAAAGAATCTACATTTACTCCAAATAGTTTTTTCCAGATTTGATTAGATTAGAAGTATCTAGTGTTTGCATCTATTCCAAACAATTTTTGATAACACGTTATATTGTTGAGAGTTTATTTTCCAACACTATAGTTTTGTACTAAATTTGTTGCGCATTCAGGTTCTTTCATTGTCACTTTCGTTTCAATTGTTAATGCTAACGCGTTTTCAGTTTGGCGACATTACTACATAAGTCATATCGTGCAACTTTACACCACGTCAATTTCAAACTGAATCATTGTGAATTAATTTCGTCCTACGAGAAGTGTGTAAACATATTTATACGCGTATGACGTAAACATTACGTATGCATTGTAGTAGGAAACAAACAGTTCATATAACAGAACGTTCACATAATAGGTGTTCATTATTTATGGTTTATACTGCATTTCCTTTCATGTCTCGAAAACGAAGACCTATCGAGCCATGGTGTGTGCAATATTTTTTGTTCAAAGTAATTTCCTTAACATGTTGGTAAAGTTTAACGTTTGAAATCTGAAATATATACGCATATTACCAATTAATAATTTCTGAAATGCATTTATCAGACACGTGTTACGAAACTCGTTGGGCAACAAATGTTCTTTTTCAAAATACCCTTTTGTACACTATCTCTTTCGCTCGATTTGAGACGTACGATCTGTAATATTACCAATTCACATTGCAACAAGTCGCTAAAATAAACAATTGCGCGCAAATACGATAATTCACGATCGAGTTCAACGCGGTAGAAACGAACGGAATACATAAAGCGCAACAGGAAGTTCCGTGTTTGTGTTTCATCAGCGGATGTTACCCAACCTTGTACCGCTATACTCCTAAATATAGAAGAAACTTTCATTTTTATTAAGCGAATAAACTCGATCCACCAGCAGCGTAGACATTCAGCAGACGATGTCTGCGCTCGCCACGATTCATCTGGTCTCCCCGTGTTGACGCGCGTTTGTCTCGCGATTTTACGACGTTTTATAGTTCCTAGACGTCTGCGTCTAGCCACCGTATATGACGTGCTTTTATGGGGAGCCATGACACGACCCAACCTCGGCCACGTCGTGACATGATAAACGGACAGATCGATTTTCTCAAGGAGCTAGCGCATCCTGGTGAACCGAGGAGCCTGCAGCGCCATTTTCCATTTTACGTTCGCGTCGTGAGTGACTTTCGTTCGTTACTTGCTTGCGAATCTTCTCCGTCTGATCCGTCGATATTTTAACGCAGACGGGTCTTTCGTCACGCCAAGTCCTGTTTCAAGCTTAAGACGGGAATCTTGAAGGTTACGAGAGTTACGGAAACGAGACGTCACGGACAAGAGACGACGGTCCCGTACCATTTATCGCGGAACGCGCACGACCGCGGCTGATAATGGACAGTTTAATGCTCGCGCCAGAACGTTCGTGGATGCAAATGGGTTAATTACACCGTAGAGACTTCTGCTCGTTTGCGCTTACGTGCGTGCACACCTGCACGGCCGTTTGAGTAATTGCCATTTCACCAGGCGACGACACCCGTACGGTTAATCGCGAAAGACACGAAATACGCTAGGCTGAACGTACGTACGCACGCTGGCTGACGACTCCATTAAAACGCCCGGAGTCTCGCTCGTTCATTGTTGAATTATTACGGAACCGGATGTTTTGAGAGCCGTTGAGCACGGTAATGATTCCGTACGCCGCTCTAACGCGTCCCCTCCCCCCACTCCTCTCTTTTCTACCGGCAGTAGACAATATTTCAAAGCTCGCGTCGCTAGGTGTCATTTTACCCGTCACTCCCCCTTTTTTTTTCTTTCTCTCTACTATATTTTTCTTTCGTGTTTTATTTGCTCGGCATCGTGTACATTTTTTCCTTTTTTTTTTTTTTCTTTTTAAATAACAACTGTCCGAGATTCGGGGCGAAACTGAATTTTCGTCCCTGGCGCCGGCCGAATAGCCGCAACGCACAGGCCGGTGCCATTATTGCGGATAGACAAACAGAGAAACGGCGTGTGCTCGTCGAGGTGCCGAAAATACCACTGGTAACGCAGCTCGCGACAAAAAGCAGTTGGTGCGCTTTTTCAACTGGTTTGCACTGGCGGCAATTCGGTTGCATTCGAATTCCGCTGCACACAACTTTCGCGTTTCCCCGAAACGTTTCGCTGTTCGACAGTTTGTTTCGAATTGGCGAACGGCGCGCGCCTTTCGAACAACGAATTCATTGTCCCTCGACGCTGCGACAGCAGTTTTGGCCGATGATAGTCGCGGAAATGTCACGGTCGTGATTCGTTCGGTAGATTAGAGGCTACGGTACGATGGTCACGAACGCTCCGACGCCTTGGAAATTGGCCTGAGCTAGCGACAACACTGTTGGAACGAGATCCTTGAACTTCTCTGCAAAACGAAGTTTGGTTATGTAAGTATTTATTCACCATGACACGAATCTGTGACTTAAAATACTGTAATTGGACTATTATTTGACCGTTGACTTATATTTATAATATATTATATTAATATAAAAAAAAGAATGAACATTGTTCAGCAAATCTTTATGGCAATAGTGGGAATTTTGTAACTTTTCGTGTTTTCTTTGGTATTTTCATTTTTTTTTTTTTTTTTTTTATTGTCTTCAAAATAATTTCTTCAGCTAATTTTTATTCGAAGATGGGAAATGTTCAATCTTTTTGAATAGTCTTGAAAATAACGCAACTGTTCAGACCAGAAATATAAATGTTCTGGCGATAACGATCTGATCTGATACTGGCCAGGAAAATTGTGCAAATTGCGTGCGACATTCGACTGTTGAGCACGATGAATTTTCTATTTATTATCGAATGCCATTGTTTCTCGAAAACTCAGACGCTTCATTTTATTTCGACTGTCGCGCAGTTGTGACGATCTAGATTCTAGATTCTATCACGCACGAGTATTCGTCGCGCGCGCGCACAGGTGCGAGGAGACCGCGTTTGCGGTGACCGCTGTGAGAAACGTCGAAACCATAAATTCCCTCGGGAGCAGCTACTTCTCGCTGCTACACGACCCTAGCCCAGCTTTAATTCGCTACGGATTCCCCCGAGTTTCCGCCGATTGGAATTTATGAAAATAGCCCGCTGACCAGCCCGGCTGGTTAATTTGCACACGCGTGTATTTGGCAATGAAATTACAATTACAATCGACGAATTGTGTACGACCATTTTTGATCGATCTTTCTTCAACAATGCAAGTCCGATTCTAGATTCGAATTTGCAGTATTAAAGTGCAAATTTACGTATTGCTCAACAACCTCGTGCAAACATCGATTATTTCGAAAGATCTGGGTGTCTTAATCGATATCTGATCATTATAAATTTGTCAGTAACGAAGCTTCTGCGTCTTTTATGGCGTGATTCTGTGCTAAATATTTTAAGGATTCATCGCTATTCTGCGTGCACTATATACTTTTCTGTCGTCGTTCCGCGTTTAGAATATGCCTCCATTATTTGATCTCCCAACATTACGCGACTGATTATACTTTATTAGGAAGAATTCAACACAAATTCTTGCGTTTTGTTTTTTATAAATTTGGGAGACTGGCATTCAATGATCGTCACAATTGTAAACATATATTTTTCTCAGATGCGTATAGAAATCGTGGAAGAGAGGCATTGAAGTTGGTCTTTTTTCACGCAAAGTAATTCTGACTATAAAACTTACTATATTTATTTATTATGAGAATTTAATATATGTGCATGTAGAAATTTCCCTCCCCCTAGATCCAAAATTTAAAAGACTTGAGCAATTTCACCCTAAATTCAGCGCCAACGAGATTTAATCTCAGATTGGGTCATGAAACATAAAATACGTAAAGTAAAATGCGTTTTCTCTCTCATATACGACACAACATGGTTTCTTTCACATTTACGTTTTCATTTTCATGTATTTCTCGTTATTTTATTTTATCTACCTTCTTTTTCCTCAGTTAAATAAATAAAAGTAAACATCCGTTTAAATCAAATTTGACAGATTCGATGTTCGATTCGTTGATATTCCAAGCCATGTTTTCGTTCAATCGCGAATAAATAAACTAGAATAGCAAACGTGACGTAGCTGCGTTCATCGTGACCAAGTTGCACGTCTGCCTTCGTAGCCAACGAAATGATTTTCTCGACTGGCATTTCTGGCGACGAAGGTGTACGCCCCCAGGTTTTCAAATAACGTATTCAGATACACTGGATACGAGTATCGTTACAACAACTAACCGGTTTTGCCGCCGATAACGAACGAGTTCAATTAATCGTTTTTCGCAGCATCTTTCGTCTCGTATATCACCGTTAAGATTAAGGCGAGTGAAATCTGGATTCGATCCCTACACACATACTACCGTCCTTCGATCGCTAGATCGAATTAACGAACGTGAATGAACGGTCAACGCTTACGGTACGGAAGCTCCATTACCATTCGATATTTCCATCTCTTCCGCTAATAAATTTCATCGGCGAGTTTATTGCTTAAGTTGGCGGGCTGTTGCAGCGGACAGTCGCCGGGAACGATACGATACGTTCGAGTTTCAGTGACAGAGACTGAGAATTCTCCACTATCCCCTTAAGCGAGAGATAAGCCACTAGGGGCGAGTAATAAATTGCACGGTGCAGCAAGAATAAACCTCCATTGACCGGTTTATCACGGAGATAAGGTTTTCTATGAACGAACGCGACTGATTGTGAGTTGAGGATCAGTTAGAAATAGCTACAATGTGTAACAAGCGTTTAACATTGATCGAAAATGGTTGCGTGCGATGGATGCGGGCATTGGATGATTGGCGAACAGTTGAAATTGCGATTGAACGCTAGTTGACTATTATCGAGAAGCACAACAATGGAATTAAATTTATATATAGTTTGTCACAAACTGTTACGCTGCGTCCACACAGGGCAGAACCGCTCGCTGAGAAAAATCGCGTCGGCGAGCAGCTCGCGAACTGTTCGTAACAGCAGTGTGGACACTTGAGCGAATTGCGATCAGGTTGTAGCGAGCGGTGTTGGATCGATAAATGAGAATCGAGGCATACGCATTGAGCGCCTTGCTTTGTAATACCGCGGATGCGACGCAGTTTCTGTTAACGATCGCGAGCCCGGCATAACAATTTGTGACAAACAACAAATTCCATCCCGTTGTTGCTTCTCGCAAGTGGCCGATTAACATTCACTCGCAATTTCTCGCGCGAGTCCATGTCAAACGCTCGCTCGATTAAACATTTGCATTTACTTCTCGAGCAACGAGTAATTGCTCGGCTTAATAAAGCAAAGCAGTATCTCGGCCATTAAAATCGTCGTAACGATCCTACGAGCTACGCGCGTTCCCAGGATAATTTTTTCCGTCGCTGGCTCGACCTTGCGAGCTTTGATCGTGAGAGAAAGACAAAGATGAATTCTCGCGGCGATTTGGCCAACGCAATGAACGCGACGAAACACGAATGGCTATCGCGTGTACGTGGCGGATTCGAGCGTGCGAGTAGACGAGCGTAAGCCCCATTGATTGCCTCACGGACCATTCATGGATCCGCGGATCGTGAGAGGAAGCGGACGTGCGCGTGGTGGCGTCCGTGTGTGGGAGCAGCGCGCGTGTAGGTGTCCGCCTAGCCTTATTTGTACCGAGTCGAACGGTTTTTCGCATTTCCGGCTCAACTGCACGCGGTGAAAACCCGAGCGACCTTGCGGCCCAGACAACATTCGTCGCTGCTGATTGAGCGGCCAGCCCTCTCGGTTTTCGAACGAATCCTCCGAAAAATGGGAAAATCGAGCTGCTGAGGTTGAACAGTGCCCTAAACTGGCTGAAAACGAAAGTCTATTCCCCTGAATATAGACATTCGTATAAATAGAAGTTCATTATCTTATTATTTCAGCAAACGGCATGACGAGTTAACGCGAGTTTCTCCAAATAAAGAAACTCTTGTTACTTTTCTTGTACTTTCACGGCAAGTTGTCTGATTAATTAATAATCTAGCAATTGATGCGACGCTAAATTCCAAACTTAGAGTTAGAGCTGTTTTCTACGTTTTGTTCTGCGGTAAAGTTAGGTCTTTTTAAGCAGGTAAAGGTATTTCCAACGTGATCTTGAAAAACTGTATTTTGGGTGAAATTTTTGGAAAACAAATGGTCTGTCGACGGCATTTGATTGCAGTTAGAGAATGGTAGCGATGATTCGATTAGTAGATTCTTGAGTGTGCTCTGCGCTCTTCCTTCACACCCAATACACCTTTATTCGACACTCGAATGAAGTTGCTCGTACGGTAAAAGACGCGTTAATGCTCGAGATGAAAAGATTTTCCTAAATAAAAAATCGTAAAAAATATGTGAAAATGTTGAACTTATCTTGCGTGTTACATCGCGGACTGTTTACATCGGGTCGTGTAAATACCAGTCACAACTTTTTCGCCGTGTGATACAAAAACTCGGGAATCCACCCGTACTCTGATCAACCTTCGATGTTGCAACATTATTCAGGAAACGGTCGGAACGCAAGTATAATTTCCCCTACGACGGCGAAAGAATTTCGCCTGCCGTTATTTTTCAGGAATTTTCGAGGCCATTTGTCTCTGGCAGCGGCAAACTGCCCGGACTGCCAATAAAACGGCGGCGAAACGAGACGTGGCGACTTTTTTGTCGCGGCCGAAACTCCATTATAAACCGCTTAATTTAATATTCTCGCTGCATAGTCATGAAGCTGAAGCGTTCCGTGAGACGGTAACTCAAGTGGCTAAAAGTAGTGGACAACTTTCCTCGAGCCTGCCCACGCGGATATTGCCCACGCGCTTCCGGCTTGTACCCCTGTCTCACGCGCCGTGTAAACTTCCTCCTTTTACGGCGACTCGCGTTTTTTTCGAATCTTGCGAAATCGCGAGGAATCTCGCGATGCGATCCTTGATCGAGAAAAAAAGAAAAGAAAGAAAGAGAGAAAGAAGGGAAAGCAGTGAAAGGAGAGGAATTTCAAGGGAACTCGAATGTTCTGCGTTGTCTGTTGAACGAAAGAGAGGTAGTTTCTCCAGTCAGATGCGCGGACACTCGGAAGAAGCTATGTTTCGACTGACGCGGAGTTGCGGCGGGGCACACGTGGCCGGAATTTTCACTCGTTGGGATGAAAACTGCGATGTTTTAATCCGGACGTTGCGTACATAGAAACGGGACAGCGGGTTGAAGCGGGTACAACGAGGATATTTCCGGCAGAAGGCGCCAAGGGTGGGCCAGCCCCCGTTAATGAATTCGGTTGCTCCGACGAAATCCTCTGTTTCGTAGCCAGAAGCTTCGTGCCACGAATTACACCGCTCACGCTATTGTACAGGGTGGAAAGGAAAGTTTATTCGTGGCTGCCATAGACTTCTGGAATTCTACACCCTCGTTTGTTGATGTGAATACACGCGAAGAACCTGCTGCAAAATTGATCTTGACATTTTTAGTTTCGAGGTCAAAAAATTGCTTCTTTCTTGCATTATATTCTACTTGTCACGAAGATAAAAATTTTCCAAATAATATATAGATCTTAACATGTAACACGTAAAATTCTCTTGGAAAATTGGCAAAATATTTCTCGATCATTTAAACGCTGTTCTAACAGTCACTTTATGGTTCTGGACGTAACGTTTATATTTTGAATAATCGTTTGATCATTTAGACTGATGCTACAACTATAACAAATCAAATTGTTAGTGAAACTTAATACGAAAATTGCATCAAAATGGACATCCACGCGTGCAGAATCACAAAGTCGCTGTTAGCACGCACGCATCCACGGTGTGAAACTTTTTTTTCCATTTTTCAAAAGAACTATCAGGTTGCCCGTGGCAATGTTTCACTTTCACGATAAAGTAGAACACAATGCAAAAAATGCAGAAATTTTTAACCTTGAAATTCAAGGTCAAGATCAACCTTGCAGAGGATTCTTTTCATCTCCATCAAATCGAATTCCACGTTCAAACTCTCCTTTCCACCCTGTACCTACTTGTTCCCTCGCTTTCGTTCGTGATTCTTCTACTTTCTCCTCGGTTGTACGATCGGTGTGATTCCTCCGACGGAGCCTCTGCCCGCTCGCGAAGGCGACACATCGACGTTAACTCTCCAACATGCGAGACGTCTCCGTTCGTTGCCTCGAAATACAGGCAATCTCGGGCGAAAAGCAGCGAGAGCACGAGCAACGTTGGAACGTTGTTCCATTCTCAAAATACGTACATACGTAGAAACATGCATGTATACAGTGTTGCACAAAGCCGTGTTTTTCGTTTCGAGCGAGGATTCCGCACAATGGACTGTGCGAGGAAACAGTGAATGCTGGTACTTGTGTGTGTGTGTGTGCCATTATTCAGTGGCTCCTTGGTGCACGCGTACGTACACGCGACGCCTTTGTGCCATGGAACACCTTCATTTTACCCATGGTCCTTCTTCATCGGTGCGACTTCCTCTGCCACGGCGACGCTGAGGGGACGCGCCCAGTTTCTGCGCCCCGTACAAACTCGCCTTTGTCCTATCTCGCGCGCGCACGTGAATATTCATTCTTCGGAGGGGGTGGTTGCGTCGCCCCGCGCCACGATTCCACGCACGCTACAACTTCATTCAGCCTCGCGCGCCGCTTTCTTTGACCCAGTTCGATTGTTTTTGCTCGCGTTGCTCGCGCCCCCGAGGCAAAAATGCCGAGAAAAACACACGACCAGCCGTGGAAACGTGCTCGCCGTACGCTCCGCGTCACTCGCGTCCAGCTGTTTTTGTTTAAACGCGGGATTTCCGTTTAAACGAAACGCGCTTCGCCTTATCCTTTCGAAATTTCGAAATTAATGGAAAACGGTAAGTTTTGCCACTTTTATCTACGTTTTTCTCTTCGTTCAGTTTGAAGTGCAACAAACGAATGTTATGACGAGGATCTTTGGTACACGGTGAAGCGAATGAGTGTACCAATGACGGTCAGAAATTGTGTAATAAATTAAATGAATTCAAATGTAAATAATTGCTAAATTGTAATAAATTTAAACAACCGATGAGTCGAGTAATAGCTTACAAATTGTATAATAATTTCAACTGATATAACCTTGTGAGGAAAGATCGTACAATTCAAAGCGTGAAGCCTCCACTTTAACCAGTGAATTCGTTTTTCTTTTTCTTTTTTGTTTAAGATGATTTGACATCATTTGGATGAGAAAATTAGGATACTCTTTTCTCGAAAATTCAAACGCGTGTAAAAATAGTAAAAAATTCTTTAATCTTCGATTAAATCCGCCATGAAAATTGACGATTGAAATTTTCCCTTTGAAGGATCATCTCGTTGTATGATTTTCTTTCACCATTTTATTGAATTTGGATTGGATGACGAAATGTACGGTTTTCTGTCGTCTAACCTTAATATTTAACGTTCAATAAAATGATGAAAAAAGAATTGTAGTTACGAAAAGAATTTTTTAATGTTTCCTACAACTGTGATTTTGTACCTTTGTACAGTTAGTTATACTGTAGCCATTAAATTTATTCATTGGGTAGATTGACTTAAAATTGTTTTCAACAAGACATATTTCTGATAAACAGGTGAATATATTTATTTTGTCCAATTCCTTATATTTATATAAATAATATATTTAATTAATATTACTTTAATTTAATCATTATATTTTATTTCTAAAAATTAAAAATATTCTTTTTTAATAATTATATATATATTATATTAATTTAATTATAAATAATTTTTATATTTAAAATAATAAATTATAACATTTTTTTCTATAATTAATTAATATTAAAGTCAGTGTTTTTATAATTTTCGCGAATACACAGCGTGAATGAAAAACTGAATCGTTACGCGATCTTCTTTTACCAAGTTACACCACCTCTTTTCATTGTTGTACACGCACTTCGCTGTATCTATAAACCAAGTTGCACAACCATAAGTCAATTAGTTCTCTTTGGCATTGGACGCAGCGGACTATCTATCACACATTCGCACGCAGGAGGGGTAAAAATGTGACAGCTGTTTAATTAATTAATCGTTGTAGTTTTACCGAAGGTAAAGTTGAACAGACGGATTTATCAAAGTTTGCGGTCAAACGTTGTATTTTACGCGTCCGACGGTGAAATACACATCAGTGATTAATGCATGCAACGATTAATTATCAAAATTCGTTGCTATTTATTTGTTCCTGGCAGACGCAGCTAGCCCCTTGGTTCCTGCGTGTCCGTACAATTGAATTCCCCGTTGCTTTTTTTCTTGACAGATTAATAAACGAGTTTCCTTCCATTTTTCCGGTACTGATGAAGCGTCATCGAGGAAAGACACAGATAACAATCTGTTATTGTGCATTAATATCTTTTACAACAGACTTCTGCGGTAGGATCATTCATTGAAACTCTTGTCAAAAATAAAAGAGTCTAGGTCGTTGCTCAGGCAATTAAAATTACAGTACAATGTTCGACGCTCGTGTTCAATACAGGGAAATTGAAATCCTCCGCGAAGGGCGGAGAATTTTCGAGAGTTTGAATTCAAATTGTCGTTTTTCAAAAAGGGAAAAGAATTTATTTCGTCTGTTTAATCGTATCTCTTTGTACGCACAACTTTTCAGTATGTCGCAAGTGCTGAAAAATCCACAGTTGTCATCGTCAATTTAAATACGAGAAATTCTTCTTCCATCGAGTCGATAATTGGTCCGACTGGCCGCTGGCTTTGACCGTGAAAACGACGTAATATTCCGCGGACGGTGCGTTAATGCTTCGGATGTAATTTATTCGAAAAGAGTGGTCGAGCCGTGTCAGTGAAACGAAGATCGGACGAGACTTGTTGAACGTTGTGAAACATTTCACAGCGACAAATAATATTGCTTCCCAGGTAATTCCCAGTATTATGTGTCGTTACTCGATGGAACCATTCGCTCGGTTATTTCGCTCTCAGCAATAAAAACGGAGATTTCGAAAGTTTCCAGACGACCAAGCGACAGATTCATAAAACCACAGCGTTTTCACCGGGACGACTTTCGGTCGTTTGTTTCTCTTTGAATGAAAGGACGCGACGTGCTGAATTAAATCGAACGGTGTTAACCGAGGTAAGATTCCTCGGTGATCGATTAGCCATTCGAGGAAAACTCGTTACACGAGAATCCATTTGGTACCGTCGCAAGGAGGAAAATCGAAAATAACACGAACTCTGGCCACCCTTTTGGCCCTCTGGTCCCCGATATTTCGTCGGATCTCGATATTCTGGCTTTATCGTCGCGCCAGCTCAGCCTTTGATGTTCTCCGTACGTTTCCCTGTTATTCGAAAAGCTTTTGTTCCAGCGAAATATCCTGTTCCACGAGAAACGAAAATGGAGCAAGCTCTGTCCTTACTCGAAAATCCAAAGCACTGTTCAATCGTGCGAAATTTAATAAACCAGCACTCTCGGCTATGCGACTGTTCGCAGTAAGCGAATCTGTGGCAGTGAAACTATGAAATGTTGTAAGAAAGCGGCTGATACGATACATTTTAAGCGTCTGGTTAAATTAATGGTACACGTATGTACTTTGATAAATTCTTTCGATTCTCAGTATGTAACTGTTACAACAAACGAAATCGTTTCGAAAGTACGAAAGAGTAGTCGTGGCAAAGAAAGTGGCTAGCAGTGTATCTCGATTATCAATTAACAAAGCGTAATTTATCGTGCGTACACCTTGACAAATTCTTTCGATTTTACGGCGATTAAACTTCCATAACGTTCCCCCAGCGTTCGGACCACGATGGATCGTTCCATCTCGCCTACCAATTTTTCCAAACATTAGCACGCATTCCCAAAATCGTTTCAAATGAAAGAGCACCGAATCCCCCCCCCCTCCTCTCCCTGAATTGCCAACAAGAACCGCAAGGTCCTTGAGCGAGCGATCGTACGGTGCCAATATCGTGGAGCAATAAAATCAACGTGCCCCCCCGTTTAGGTGAAAAGGAGGTGCCCGACCCTCGGGAATAGGGCAACTGGCGGAGGAACGGGAAGGGACGATATTTCACCCGGTACCCTTCGATAATTCGCTCGACTTCGTGCCCCTGATCGGCGTGTACTCGGCTCGTTAACCAATAGAAGAGAAATTTAGGTGGCAACTGGGATGGACGGACGTGGAACTGGAAAGAGCGGCGGCGAGACCATGGGCACCTGTTCCGCGCTACCCGACGTAATGCCGCGATTAAGGGGAACGTAGAGGCAGGATGTGGGTAATAGGTGACGACAACAGATGTTTGAACGTTGACGTCGAATCGAGCGTGGCCCGAGTAAAGTAACCCATCGACCACGATTTTTCTTCACGCTCGAGTGTACCGTGTATTAATCGAAGTGGTTCGGGCAAAGTAACCCATCGACCACGATTTTTCTTCCTGTGGGAGTATACTGCCTATCAATTGACACATGGACCGGATAGATAAAACAAAATGATCGGTTTGGATTCGTGAGACTGTCGAGGGATTGTATTTACAGTAGAACTGAAAATTGCGCTACTGGCCCCGTATAACGCAGAGAAAAAGAGCAACGTGAAAACGTCATTGATTTTCCATTGATTTGAAGAGCATAGTTTTGAATTAGCTCTTGTTTAAAGGGGGTTTAACCCTTCGGCAAAAAAAAAAAAAAAGATGGCGAAAAAGTTTTTTAATCACTTAACACTGTGGATGTCTGTATTACGTTATGTTTGTATTTCGAATAATGTTGACAGTTTTATCATTTAAATATTTAGACTCTCACTGGTGCTGCAACTATGATCAAATCAAACGCTGGTGAAATCCAATGCGAAAATTCGTCCATAATCATAGAGCCGCTGTTAGTACGCACACGTCCGCAGTGTTAAATGACTAGGAAGCTTATCTGTCAATTTTCGAAACGACCTACGGGAAAGTTTTATTTCTGCGACGAGTAGAATACATAATTGAGGGAAAAAATTTTGACCTTGAAATTTTTTTAAGGGTATTCAGTGTTCTAATACTTAAACTTTTTACAAATGAATCGCTCGCGTTTTCATTTCACTGTAACGTCAGAAATACGTTTCTTGACAAAGAGTAATCTCCCCGATATTTTTTCTTGGAGTAATTTCCTTCTAGCACCGTGACAAAAGTGAAACCGATCTATCCGACAGATTGACGCCAGCGATATTAGAATCAAGCTCGAACACAGAGAGTCGTCACGGTCAGAGAATAGGAAAACGATTTCTTTTCTCGTCGTAAGTCGGAAGCGATGGAAACGGTCTCGAGACCGGCGACGAGATCACGGGGCCAAAACGCATCTGGCGAAATTTCATGCACTGACGCGAGCCTGATTAATGTTTACGACAGCAGGAAAGCGGACGACAGCTCGATTAGGTATCGCACGCGCGACCGCTTAGCCGAAGACAGCCGACGACCACGCGGGGGGAAAAGAAGCGCGGACGGATGAGGTAATTTATCGCAACGGACCCCGTCGTCTTCTGACGCTCGAGCGATGCTGAACACGGTGTGTCGGCGGCGCTGTGGTGCGTGCTAGAGAACAAGATGGATAGACACGGTCCTCTCAGCGTCGTCTGTTTGCTCGTTCAGCTGTGAAGATGCTTCGTCGGACATCTCTTCCAACCGGATTGGTTACCGATATATACCGATTATTTTAACATTTCGGCTGCTGTGTGACGGCGATGCTAAAACTGGTAGATTTTTTTTTTTTTTGGTTAATGTAAGCTTTGGAAACCTTATATATATATATGTATATCGGTACAACGTAAGAATATAAACTTTAATATAATATATTTAATATAATATTATAATATTAATATATAATAGTTTGTTTAATATAATATTATTATATATGTATTAAGATTGCAGTTTTTAAAGAAAATGTAAACGCGATATACTAAAGCACTTTAAACAAAGAAAAGATATATTAGTACAGTCTTCGTAATGTGTGACGACCTTTTATTACAGATACAAGATATCTTGCTTTTGTTCTGCCTAATTGTTTCGAATTCTTTTCGTAACATCTTCCATCTTTTCGAAATTGTCGTCCGATCGAATGGCTTTTCCTGCCATTTTTTTTTTCTTGTTCATTTCGTGGTAGATTTTCTCTGTAGGTATTGCAGGCGAAGAAATACAACCTTCAATTTCATTATATCACCTTATCGACGGATGACGCCATTTGGTGTCAAATTGAATACCGTCATCTGTTACGGATGTTATCTGCCACGGGTGTATATTTGACAATATACGTCTAGTTCTTGTATATACCCATTATACATAAAAAAAAAAAAAAAAAAAATTGCTTATCATACTAAACAAAATTATTGGAACCTGGAACTTGGAAAAGACGAGCCGTTTAATTGCTCTGCCGTAGGTCATTTAAAGCACCGATAAACGACCGATGATAACAAACATAACAAGCTAACAGACGGGGTCAGTGATCATCTTGACATACGCGATGCCCTGATCTAGAAAACACTAAACATTCAGAGGAAGAAATCCAAACCAAGATTCGAAACGCGAAAATGTTCGATATTCTTGCGCTAACACTACAGTCTGTCCAACGAGGCGGGACACGAACGAAATTGCTTCGGCTGCAGGCCATCGAGTGTCCTTCGGGGAAGAACTGGTACCGTTGTTCCATGGTACAGACCATCCTCTAGACCGTGACCATCGGTCATGTGCGCTCATTTAGGTCTCTCTTACCCTTGGACAGAGACTGCGCTACCTAGAACGAAGTCTCGCCGAGTCGCGCGTGGCAATGAAAGCTAGCTAGACGGTGGATCCTTCGTTTTCCCTCTCGCTCGGTTTCACGGCGAGACAAGTCGAGAGTCCTCTGGAGAGCTCGGCGAGCATCGAAAAATAAACGGCGGTTGAAATATGGAACGAGAGCGTGGAACAACGGCGACGTAGGGCAACGACGACTGCGGTGGCTCGAAAGAGGAGGACGAGCGTGGTTAACGAGCCGCCTCTGACCCCGCACGCGCGCGTTTCCCGCGTTTATTAGGTAACCGGCCGGGTTACGCAGCCAGTCACCGAGACCTGTCCCGTTTCTCGTTCGAAAACGAGCAGGAATCTCGCGGACAAAAGCCCCTCGAGCCGGCATTTAATTGCTCCTAATTCACCAGCTGGATTCCATTGGATTTATTCTCAGTGTGCCGCGATCCGAAAATAACCGGGGCGAACTGGTGCGCGCCGCCGATTGTCTCGAAGGCGCTGGCTTCTCGACCGCGTCGAGCTGCTGGCTCCTCCGTTGAAGCCCCAGGACAGGGCGGATTCCCACCGCGGCTCGCGAAAATAACGCGTCCGCGGCATAACGCGGCCGAGAACTCCAGATAGCCGTTCACCGGGCTTTAGTTTCGTTGCTCCTTCGCCAGAGGCGGGAACAATTAGGAGAGCTGGTGATTCAGAGCTCGCGGCCGCGTTTCCCACCTTAATCAGTCGACCGCCGGCTCTTGCTTTCGAAAAGATACGCGAGGTCCGCGGTTTTCGCCCGCCGGGGAAGTCAAATTCTCGAAAGTTTGATTAAACTCTCTCCCCCTCCCCTCCCCTCCCCCCCTTTCTGAGTTGGAAATTACGGCGAGCAGTTCTCTCCTCCCGCGAGTGCGCGAGAACACACTCGCTTCGTTCGGAGAAACCGAGAAACGTGGGTTTACGGCGGAAGTTTGTGCAACTTGCTCCCCCCCCCCCCGGCCCCCTCCTCCAGCCCCGTCGTCGTTTCTTATTTCGCGATGCATCGCGCTAGAAACGCGTCAGACTTCAAACCTCGCGCGTACTTTTCCGGTGTTTTTCGCCGAGCCGATCCCCGGGGATACCGAACGCCGTGAACTTGACACTTGGCGTTGATAATTCGCCCGACGACGAAAAAAACAAGACGATAATGAAAGAAAACAGCCGAGAACCGAGACGCCGCGTTATCTGAGAAAAAATTGTAATAGAGAATATATATATATATATATCGTTGTTCTCGACGAGATCCATACAGGGTGTTTCGTAACTTGTGGGACAAGTTTTCTTTGGGATTTTTTTCTTCTGGGTTTCTCCTCTATTACAATTTTCTTCATCCCAATTATGATTATTATGGAAGTTGAATGTACCATCCCTTGTAAAACTAGATTGCTAGAGTTTGCTCTGTTTATAAAATTCATTATGTCTCATAAACGAAGACAGATAGGACATATATTTACATGACTTTTGTTCATTATTTTTAGGCGTACAATCAGCTCCCAAAGTGGGCGCCACGAAACACCCTGTATAGACCACTGTTTTCCAAGCTCTTTCTGGCTGTGCTCCACCTAAGCATCTTTAAAATCCTGATGCCCCTGTGACACATAATTCTTATTATTCAGAAAGTGAATTTTTAACATGGAGGAAGCCTAAAAGGGCCTTAACTTCAAAAGCTTTCAGAGAACATGACATCCGTGAGAGAGAGAGAGAGAGAGAGAGAGAGAGAGAGAAACAAAATAAAAGAACGAAAGTATAGTTAAAAGTACCTTGTAAAAATCACTAAGAATGAAATCGTTAAAAGGATAATAAAATGAAGTGATGCTATAAAAAAGCGAATAAACGTATGAAAGAGAAACTGAATTGCCCGAATATAAAATAATTTTAACGAAGGCTTTCTCTGCAGTACTTTTGATTATTTAATTACCCCCATGTGGAGTCGCGTAACTAAATTTGAGAGTCGCAGGATTTTTAGCAAAACTAAACTAAATTCAGCGTCTGGAAATTGATTCAAAACCAGTTTGCCACCGAACAATTGTTCTCGAACGAGTCATTTTCGTCATTTATCGTCAGGAGATGTTTCAATTCGTATTCCCAGTTTATACAGGGCGACGTCACGTAGCTTGCACACTATCTTTCAAGTCTAATGAAAAATTGTTTAATACAAAAGTTGTAAATCTAATTAAAATAACAGATTGGTTGATTGGTAAGTACGTAACGATTCACATTACGGTTCAACGTGAACGCTTCGCGAGTTACGTTCGTTTCCGTCTCTTCGCGCGTCGTGTTTTCAAACCAAAGAGCAGGACAGAATGATAACGAAGATAATTTGATCGTTACGTACCAACAACGGTTACAACGGCGCGCAGATTATCGGACTTACGAAACATTTGTACAATAATAAGCCGCTGGGACCCGGGGAGGTTTATGTAGAAACGCGTAGGAGTAGAGGCTGTCTCTAGAGAACTTTGTTTCAAACGTACACACGCAAGTGTACACAATAATCGTATGATAATGGACATGGAAAACACACGTAGTGACTTCTGCTGGCGCTCTGATTGGATGGCGTGCCTTACGGGGTAACACAACTCTACGTATGTGCAGCTTTTGACGACGTTTCGCGCTCTTGCGAAACTTTCTCTCTCTCTCTCTCTCTCTCTTTCTCGTTTTTAATAATAAAGACCTTTGGATGTCACGACGTATCTACCTTCATGCTAATCGTGAAATGACAACAAGGGCCAATTTGCTTTGAAACTGTCAATTATTGTCGAAGGGCAACTTGATTCTCAATGAGAAACATTGAAACATTCGGTAGTCGAACGAAAATTTGTTGATTTTGATACAATTAATATTTAGAGCGAGTAATAATATTTGAGCTTGTAATTTTGTAAAATTTTAATAAACTCGAGCTCACCTCGAAGCTTGAAGCCTCATTTGATTCTGAAACGTCTTCACATCGCATACGTGGCGAGCGAAGGCGATGTCCACAAATTGTTCACAGTATGTAAAAATATTAAAAAATTTTCTTCACAACTGAATCTACAATGAATATAAAGATTGAAGCCTCAAAACTTGCTGTACGATCTGTTCTCGCAAGTTAATTCGACTTTGAATGTTAGAAGGTTTAAGAAATTATAATACTTCCGTCGTTACGTTCGTTCTCGCCTGATGTTCAAAATTCCATAAATTGGCGAGAAAAAACCCCACGGTGAGGTTTGAACGGTCGTTGTGAAAAGGAGGTTTCAAGTCTTTAAATCCAAATGTAGATTCAGTCGAAAAGAAATTTTTCGATTATTCAGCATTTTTCGAAAAAAAAGTGTCTTTACTGTCATCTGGTACATGAAAACATTTTAGGATACAATGAAGGATAATAAAGGCTTCGTGTGTTAAAATTTTGTTATCACACGATTTCTTTTTACAAAATTATAACAATTTCAATATTTAATGTTCGAATAATGAAAGTCGCCGTATATAATAGTGAAAAGATAAATTTTCGTTTTCTGAGAAATCATAATGGTTTTAATCTTCAAATCTAAAAAGTTATTAATTTCAGTCGTGGAAAAAATTTCTTTTCAATATTTTCACATTTTACGATAATTTATAGTACACTTTCTTTGGAGAAAAGTGTGTTCAATTTTTTCCCCATCCGCTGCATCCCGTAAAAAACACCTTGGAAAACAGAGCCTTCAATCTTTTAAAACTGAGCCGATTTTTGCCAAATTATGTAACTTAGTTTAAATATTCATTCGTATAAATATTCAAGTTGACTCGAGTCGCTGCATTACAATTCTTGCGTTTCCGTTTATTCGCCAGCAATTTCGACTCGTCTTTTCACACATCCCTCCCATTCGCGTGGTGTTTTTTTGTCACACGGACGAGACGACAACGTCCCGTTTCTATGACGAAAATTCGCGCGACGCGTGACTCTCATTAGAGCTGAGATATCGAGCGTTTCAAGCTGGTTACGTCCTGGTTCTTTGGACGCGTTTCTGTCCTTTGTCTCGAGCGTGGATTGAAAGGGGTGTCGAATCGACACGCCGAGTGTACCTGTTCGTTCGTTTCGAAGGGTAAATCAGCGCCGATGTCCGGAAAGTAGAATTTAATGCTCCCTCGCTGAGTGTCGTTCCTCGCCGGCCTGGTAATTTTCCCGTAATGGAGTAATATCGCGTTTCAACAGCCGCATAAACTTCATAAAGCAAGAGTAAAGTGACGTCTGGATTGTTATTTCGTTATTATTTTTAATTCCGATCGTCTGGCTAAATTCAACGGTGTGTTTTCACCGTTATCTGCGGCTGTAACTTGGACAATTAACCGTTTTAGTGCCATCATGCAGCGTTGTTCAGATTTCGTGTCGAGACTAGTGCCTCGATGTGTTGTACAGTGCTCTCGGTTTCGATTATAGCGCCACTGAAACCTCCTCTCCTAATTAGTTTCTTCTCGATTAAACCCAAATCACGTGAAACTTAAAAGTAAATCACATAAATAGGCAGTTTTCGTCTCATCTGCTTTTATTTACAGATACTTCTGCACAGTTACAATTAACTATGCAATTATACACTGTTATCCAACGTTTTTTGACCGTTTTAACACAGTCAGAAACATCAGCAAGATGAAACACCGCGAACAGACTGATAGCTAGACTAGTGTCAATCCAGTTATTTAAACCACGCCGAGGGTGAACACAAAGTCAAGCGCACAAGCTCGGGACTAATCGTCGCGCCGCAATTACTCCCGGTACCGGCGTATGAAGTTACGTTGGTCCGTTACCGAGCGATTTATGGCAGCGGTGATATGGTTTTCCCGAATAACATCTGTATCAGAGACCGCTGCGAACGACGATCGATCTCGCAGTACATAAACGTCGTCCCACCGATTCGGAGAACACTCGACGTCGGTGGTGGCATGTTAGCCGCTCGGTGTGTGGCCGGCTTTACCGCCATAATCACATGACTGCCCGTTACTTGCTCCTTGATACCTATTCGTGGCCGCATAAAATTGCCTGAAATGAAAGCCGACCAACCGGCCAACGCTGACGTGACGCCTTAATCCGTTCGCTGGCTTTTCGCGTGCGAGATTTCCTTTTTTTCTTTCCTTTTTTCTTTCGTCGTGCTTCTTTGCGCCTCGTCATCCTTTGTTCCATTGAACTGCCAGCGAAACGATGTCACGAACGTTCGGTCGGGTGACACGGAAAATAATTCGCCTCGATGTGTTTCGCGATAGCCTCGCAATTTGCGTTCACCGTCGGTATTACCAACTCGCAGAGGTTCTTTTTTTTCCTCTCCTTCTCGTCTCGTACGTAGAAGTGTTGAACCAGAACGAACTGAAACAGAGGTACGAGTCCTCTACTTTCTCGGCGTTTTTTTTTATCCTCTTTTACCCATGAAATTCCAATGGATCCTTGCACTTTCGTCGAGAGGCGAGCCAGCGGTCGATCAAACCGCGAATCGAGAAAGCGATTCGAATCAGCATCGGACTCGTTCCACGAGGTGTCAACGCGAGCCAGTTGCGAAACGGTGGGATGAGCCCGCAGGGTTGCAGCAGCCGCCGCAAACCTCTCAATTGTCGAAAATCACGGTATCCCGCGGACACGCATTCGAGCACAGCGTTCCTCCTCATACGAGCGAGCGTGTCATTTTGATTTTTTATTGCGTTTCGCTCGGCTCACCTCTGTATTTAGAAGTCGGCGTTCGCGCTCGGTTATTTAAGTCTTCTGTCGCCCGGAGAGCCCCTCTCTCTTTCTTCCTTCCTTCATTCCGGCCCATTCTCGCTCGACATTCCGTCTCTTTGTCCGTCACACGTAACACACGTGCGTTACGTAATCGTGCGACGCCCGCGGCCGGCCAGGCATGAATAAGTGACTCACGCGGGCCGGTCGCCGTGTGTGCGTGGCCGCGTGTGCGATCCACACGCTCGCATGTCCATTTTTCGTCCATCGCCGCGCCTGCGTCGCGTTATTTACACCAGCCGGTAAATTTGGTCGACACCTCGCCACCGTTTACCACCGACGACCGCCTACGCAACGCGAATCTATGCAATACCTATGTGTGACTCAACACACGATTGCACGGTGGACATTGCAGACGTCGATGACGGTGCTGGAACATTTTCAGATTTTTTTTCTTTTCTAAGTTTGAGACAGTTGAAAAAGTGAAGGTTGAAAGTGATTGCTTTAAAAGAATACTCTGGATTGGAACACTTTGAGTTAGTTGAAAATACTTTGAGAACATTTACTAGTAGCTAGTTACTTTAGAAGGATACTTCGAATTAGTTGAAAATACTCTGAGTTAGCTGAAAACACTTTGAGAACACTTTGAATTAGTTGAAAATACTTTGAGAACATTTACTAGTAACTAGTTGCTTTAAAAGAATACTTCGAATTAGTTGAAAATACTTTGAGTACATTTACTAGTAACTAGTTGCTTTAAAAAAATACTTCGAATTAGTTGAAAATACTTTAAGAACATTTACTAGTAACTAGTTACTTTAAAAAAATACTTCGAATTAGTTGAAAATACTCTGAGTTAGTTGAAAATACTTTGAGAACATTTACTAGTAACTAGTTACTTTAAAAAAATACTTGAAATTAGTTGAAAATACTTTGAAAATACTTGAGTTAGTTGAAAATACTTTGAGAACATTTACTAGTGTCTAGTTACTTTAAAAGAATACTTCAAATTAGTTGAAAATACTTTAAAAATACTTTGATTTAAAATACCTTAAAAATACTTTGATTTAGTTTAAAATACTTTGAGAACACTTTGAGTTAGTTGAAAATACTTTGAGAACATTTACTAGTAACTTAGTTGCTTTAAAAGAATACGTCGTATTAGTTGAAAATACTTTGAGAACACATTGAGTTAGTTGAAAATACTTTGAGAACATTTACCAGTAACTAGTCACTTTAAAAGAATACTTCAAATTAGTTGAGAATACTTTGAAAATACTTGATTTAGTTGAAAATACTTTGAGAACACTTTGAGTTAGTTGAAAATACTTTGAGAACATTTACTAGTAACTAGTCACTTTAAAAGAATACTTCAAATTAGTTGAGAATACTTTGAAAATACTTGATTTAGTTGAAAATACTTTGAGAACACTTTGAGTTAGTTGAAAATACTTTGAGAATATTTACTAACAACTAATTACTTTAGAAGGACACTTTGAATTAGTTGAAAATAGTCTGAGGTAGTTGAAAATACTTTGAGAACAGTTTGGATTAATTGGAAAAGTGGAGCTTGAAATTAATCACTTTAAACTAACCACTTTAAAAGAATACTTCAAATTGATTGTTTCGCATTATTTTACATTCCGAGAGTATGAGTTTCTCTGCGTCTGACTGACACTCGAAATGAAAAGCCGACGCTGATTCGCCAAAGTCAGAGAATCGTGCAATTGTCGCGCGAATATCGGTGAAGTCCACAGCTTTGACGAGCAACAATCGACGGTAATTTCGATCGTAAAACGGTGCCGTGTTGCGCGTAAAATGTTTTGCCTCTCTCCCTCGCGCGCGAGTAAAATGGTTATTTACGAGTGGACTGATAAGTGGGTGTTTCACTTGCCGCGAGCGGCTTCTCTTTAACTCTCCGCCTCCTATCGGACTCGCTTAATTGAGTTTCCTCTTACGCAAACCCTCGTTTTTCTTCCCGTCGTTGCTCCAGAAACCAACGAAGCCGCCGTAAACTACGTCTCGCTTGTCTCTTCGAGTCTAATTCGAGTGTACAGGGTGTCCCGTGACTCCGACTCTGGTTAACCGACTGCGAGTCGATTTTGCGTGTGAAAACGCGTCGAAAAGAAAGAGCACGATTTTTTCATCGAAGCCTTCGTTTTCGAGGAGATTGAGTTTGAAGATTTGTCGACTGTGTGTTTGTAGCTAATTTCAAACGCAATGGAAAATAGAGAAAAAAAAGACGCCTTTATAAGACACTCCGATTTTCGAGGAAATCGAATTTTGAAAATTTATCCAAGTTGTGTTTAAGAAATTTCCTATGAATTGAAATTCTTGTCTATATAGTTGCTGTGTCGTTGGTGGCACAATCTACTGCATGACTCGACGAACATGGACTCGAGGTACTTACCTAATTTTCAACGTAAAACATATTTAAAATTTATCCTCTTGAATAAACTTTGCCTTAAACGCCTCTATATTATTCTACGCTTTTTACTTGTTTTTGCTTGCGTAGAACATCCTCGTGTCGATTGTGAAATTAGCTCAATTATAAACTCAAGTTTCATAGATCTACAAACTCGAGATTTTCTCGAGAACTCCGTCTTCGAGGAACACATGTTGTCCCTTTTTTTTCCCCCGTGTATTTTTTCCAGACAGCGAAATGTGAAAAAATTGCGTCTTTAATGGTATCGTTAAATTGTCTCGGGACTCTATCTTCTCCGGTGTTTTGTCGCGACGCCGGGTGTCGCGAGTAAATTTTTTTTTTCCCCCCCCGAGGACGAAAACAGAACGGTAGAAATTGGAGTGTCACGCTGGAAATGGCGTCTCGATGCTCGCCGCGGCGCAGATAGAGCCATTGTAGGCCTCGTCGCCGATGAATTTAGAAAGTGGTTTACCCGCGACGATGGGGGCATGACTCAACCGTTCGTGTAAACGTCGCTAATACCTTTCCAGCTCGGCCCGTTCGACACGGTGAAAAGAGACATACCTGCTCGCAATCCTTGTCGAGTCTCCGATTGCGTCATACAAATACGAGAAAATCCCGTAGAATCGGCCCCCTTCTTCGCGAACTTGGTACGATCACGATCGATCAGTTACTTTGAGAAACGTTTGCTTCATCGTAGCCTAGAGAGGAACGAGAAACGTTTGTTTTGAGAACGGCACGAGTCACTTTGTAGCAAAGAACGTAATGAAGAATGGCGATTCGTTAATGTCTGTGCGAATTTATTTAACTATAAATTTTCTACTTACTGTGATAAACCGAGATATTGCCCCATCTTCGCGATATTTCATAGCGCGCGCGCGAGAGAGAAAGGAGGGTATTTTATTTTTAAAGTGGCGTCAGCCATTTTATAAAATATAACGAAGAATGACGTCTGTGCGAAATTACTTGCACCGACAGAAATATAAATATCCGAGGTGACGAATACGAGTGAACGTTCTATTCGAAAGTTGGCATCAAGAAAGTTGTTGGAAATTTAAGAATAATGTTAGGAATTGGATTTTTAGAATTTGTATTATGAGCTTATCTCTGTATATCCACTGTAGGATTAGACACTCAGATACACGTATGCATTTTACATCAGCAACAATGATTATTGCAGTTCGTGCAGGAATTAAGGTTTTCAAGACGATTAGCTCCTTGTCATGGATGAAAATTAATTTTTATGATCAATTGGATTTATTTTAATATTTTACGGAAGATCAACAGGAATTGTATCATCAAATTCATCGACTGATGTTATTTTACATGCATTATGTCGTACGACATTTTTCTATCAAATATTATCTATCAGGAGCAGTGTTTTCAATTATTTCAACACTCATCCGTTGATTCCCTTTAATCTCAGGGTTATTAATAAATCTAAAATCATTAAGACTTCAACTTTTTAAACTGTTTATTGGTGTAAGTCTTATTAATGTGATTGCTTAGCAATCGATTACGATAAACAATTCAACACTACCCCGAACGAACCACCAACTGATGGAGGCAGAGGCTTAAATCGCAGTGTGTAGAGAAAGCTCCGCTTTAAACCGCATGCTTGGACAAAAAAAGAAAAAAAAAAAAAAAGAAAGAGAAAGAAAAAAGAGCCGCGAGGACGTTTAATTTCCCACGAGTATCCTATCTCGACAGTGGGTTTCTCGGAGATTTCACGGGTGACGGCGCGTGAAAACGCGTGTGATCGACGCGTGTTCGCGAAGCGCTGCCTCCAATTAAGAATAATTAACGACGCCGTTATTACGGGCCATCACGCGTGCGCGTTCGTTCGAAACCAGCTGATTTCCGCGCATGGGGGTACTCAGCATGAGAAAAGAAAAAAAAAAAAGAGAAAGAAAGAGAGGAACGGCGATTATTGCGCCTGTGGGATGCACACGCTGCCTCCCCTATGAATTATGTATCGCGGCTGGCCTATCAGCCGGCACTATGTTAATTTTTGAACGGCGAACGCTTCTGGATGGAAGCGTGTGATGGACGTGGCAACCGACGACTGGTCTCGGCCTCTTATCGGTCGTTTCGTTACGGATAACGTAATTGGAGCAACCGCGGAACTCGTTTCTCTGCTTCCTCTTTGCCCGGGGTCGAACTAATTTCCACTCCCCCCCCCTCCCCGTCTTCCCCTTCGCGATCTCTACTTCCCCCAATTCCAGCACGTTCCGTCATTTTGCATCAGTTTGACTCCGACGAATCGCTGACAATTTTGATTTGTCACCCGCTAACACTTCTCGTGTCGATTTAGTATCCGATATTTCACATTTTCGGATCGTCGAAGGAAATTTCGAGCGTGCACGGAGAGAAAATGTCGGGAGAGGGTCGCTCGTCAGGGGGAGGGGGAGGGGGGGGGGCAAAATTCCCGAATTTCTCCCATCGCTAGAAACGCAGGATGCTCAGCTATACGTTCGAATACACCGGCCATATATATGCACGTATCACGTAAAGCGTACGGCGTAGCTACGGAGAAGAGGCGAGTTTTCCCCGAAACGAACGAAACCATCTAGATTTTCGTCGGACGCGCGAGTAAAAGCCCGGGGAAAGCACAGGCGCCGCGCAATTTGTCCAGTCGCCGTGAAACACCGGCTAATTATCTCGTATCTAACGTCACGTCCGGGCGTAATTTCGCGTTCACCTCCTCCTCCTCCTCTTCCTCCCCCTCCCATCGTTCCTCTTTTCGGGCTTCCTGCGCGCTCGTTTCCGCGGACGATCGCACCACGCGTCTCGTCGACGGCGGCGGCGGCGGCGGCGGCGGCGTATTTATAGAAACGGCTGGACGACAATAAACCCTCGTTAAGTGGAACGAGCCATGGAAGGAGAGGGGAAACCACTCTCGCCGAGGGAATTCTCGTGGCCGAACGAAGCGGTGCCGTTTGTCTAATGGCCGGCCACCAAGGCCGCGGCGAGACCGTTTCGCCCATTGAAAAATCTCGTTTCGACGTTCTCATGCAGGCGAGACGAGGAGATGTCGCAACTTCCGCCCGCGCCCGGCTCTTTCAAACAGGCTGGACACGGAGTGATCGACCTACGCCTCACTCGCCTGGGACACACCGTGATATTTAACCCTTTGCACTCCTTTGTCTTGCTGGATATGACAATACAAATTTGTTACAGGACTCGTATGTCACGCTAGAGCTGACAGCACTAATTCTACTCTAAAACGCGTACGTCACGCTGTAGATGGTAACGTTAAATAATTGTAAGACACTATGTGGCATTCGAGATCCCACTCAATACGCAATAGTTTGCCAAAGTTTTGTTAGTTTATCAGTACAGTTTGTGGTTACGAGCCGTGCACGGAATTTTCTCTCTCTCTCTCTCTCTCTCTCTCTACTTTAATTCATTTCTCTAAGAATAAGTGCAAGTTTACACCCAACGACGTTGAAAATAAATCGAGTGCAAAGGGTTAAATTGTCCGGAGCCTCTGTCGAACGGAATTTATCAATGGGAATCGTTAGTATTACGGGACCGATAGTATTATCAAAGGTATCCATAAGTAATGTCGTTTTTGACACTTTTGGTAGAAAATTTTATTTCATTTAAGAGTTAATACATAATAGTTTTAATCTGTAATATAATCTCCATCTTTATTGACAATCTTCGCCCATCTTTCTGACCAACTTTCTGTTCCCTTTTTATCTCAAAATGGAGAATAATTTTGAAGTAAAAACAAACAGATCTTCAAGATTGAAAAGATTGAAATCATCTTTGATTTTATTAAATTTTTTGAAGCAATGCTGTTATCCAAGGCTGAACCAGGATAAACAGTGTTAAGCATTTACGGCATTAATGGCATTGTTGTGCTTTCAAAACTCATCAAAGCATCAAATGTCTAACGTGGAACTTGTCCACACTTTGCTCTTCCATTCTTGTAAGATTCACTCAAATTTTTTCAAAATTTAACAACGAGCGTACTAAATGTCAATATATTTAACTGAAATATAATAAGTTGAATTATTGTCACCTTGCGGTGTTTATTAAATTTGAAAGAAAACAACGTTACTTGTGCTACCACTAATAATTATTAGCATCGTGTCGTATCGAACTTTACCGAGATTGTTGCACAGAAATTTTTGCGGTTGAAGTTAAATAGATCTTTTCTTCCAACAAAAATATAATCGATGCAAATAGAAAACGTTGAAAAAATAAAGATATGAAAGCACGAAATATATTTTATATAAGAAATATAAAATGTAAAAATATAAGAATATAGAACAATATAATATAGAAATGTAAAAGTACAGAAATATAGAACATAATATGTAAAGTGTATAACATTTTTGCTGCGCAGTGCAACTGCCACGCTGGCTACAAGTATTGCGATGAGTTCGTTTCCCGATTTGTGGAAATCTATGTATATAAAAATGAAAATAATAGGAGGTGGCACCTAAAAATTATATGTATATATATATTAGACTCACATTTACAAACATTTTTTCAGAAACTTTTACAAAATTTAAATTGCTGTGAATATTCATGGTTAAATTGAAAAAAGAAAAAAATATTTACCACGCAATTAATCGAAATACTAACGCAAAGCTGTTCTTGATGGCCTGTAATTGAATATTCAGAAAAATTAGTTTCATTTTGAATTTCAGAGTTTCAAAGTGTTTTTAGAGCGAGAGAAAGGAAAAAGAAATCAAATTTAAAAAATTGACATTTGACGATGAAAAGCGAATTGCATTCCCTACGAATTCGTGAATGAATTTCAAAAAATAAAAGCTTACGAATTGTTCCGGAATTGAAACAAACAAATTCCGGTTCTTTTAGAAAAAGAAAAAAAAACAACTAAAGAGATGAAATCCACGCGGAAATAAATTACCCGTTAAATATTGCAACGAGAGTGCGTTAAGAAGAGAAGAAAGAGGACAACGAAGCATTCCGTGGTGTTTAAACGAACGACGATATCGTATATTTCTCGACCACACCCTCCCGATTCCCGAATTTTCGAGAAAAGAATCGTTTTTCAATTTGCCACCGGATTTCCACTGCTGTTATTTTTACGTCGCGTGGTTGTACGTATTAGCTAGTCCCGCGGTGGTCACGGCCGGTCGAGAACCTAATTTTCGGACGTTGTCCTCGCCGTCGATAGTGTTAAAAAAGACAGCGGCTCGAGCGTGCTCGCGACACTGTCGCGAAGCGAGAGTTACGTCCGCTTCGACTTACCCGGGATAACGAACCGAGCGTTTCGCGACTGCCTCTTCTTTCACTCTGTCCGCTTCCTTCCGGCTCCTGCTGAAGCAGAGAAGCTAACAGCGATGTTCCCTGTACATCCGCTCGTTCATCGAACGAGTTTCCTTTCTCTCTCTTTTTCCCCTCTGTGTTCGATCGTGACTACGCTTGCTCTACACAGGCAGAGGAATTTATAGCCGTCGACGTTTACTCTAGCGAGAGAAGGAAGAAAAATGAACGAGATTCGACTGGTAACGGCTTCCGTTAAAATTGTAACATCGCGTTTGTGTTTGGCTACCCCCGATCGACCTGTTGATCCGTCTAATCCGACTGGGGGGAGGGGGAGGGGGAGTAGGAGGGCTGCCGCTCGTCAACGCGCCGACGATTTTTTAATGTCGCGCGTCTGCCGCCATTTCCCCCCCGCCTTTAGTAGCCAGCTTGATGGAAAATCGCCTGTGACGCTTCTTTTTATCGGACATTCGAAACCTTCCACCGTGGTTTATTTCGCCAGCGTATATCCATTTACGATCCGCGACACGGGCTGTTACAGCGAAGTGGGAAAGGTATTAAAAGTATTAAAAGCGTTGAAAGTACTCTGTGCAAGAAGGTACGATATTTCTGGTCGAAAGCAGATTTTAATGTGAAACGAATTTGCGACTGTAATGCCTCGTGGACAAATTTTCTGTACGTGATACACTCGCAACGTGTGGTACAGGGTGATCTGTTTATCTCTGAAGCAAAGTGGGAATATCTCGTAAGGAGATGTAATAAAAAAATGTTCGTGCAAAATTGGTTTCGTATAAAGGGGCGCATATTTTTTGCAAGTGGAGATTTCAGACAAATAGAATCATGTAATCTCGAGTGCAACGATCGATTTAGCATCGTTTATCGAAATGTTGATCAATTTTTTTTTCATCGGAAACCATTGGTTTGGAAGGTATTTTCTCTTAAAATTTTTCTGTTGAACCTGATCGTACGAAAAACGAAGAATTCTTGTCTCTGTGTCGTCCTTGTTTTTCACGCGGCAAGTTTTACAAAATAAAAAGTGAAAATGTCTCCTAAAACAAAACAGGTTAATACTTTTCTTTTTTTATAGAGAATACTCAGATATTACGCCGTTCAGAATTATATGATTCCCTTTCAAAAAATCAACTTGACCCAGAAATCTCCCTCACGGACGAAAACGCCATTACCTACGCCCCTTTATACCAAACATCTTTTATAGGAACATTTTTTTTTTACAACTCTTTTACAACTCCTTACGAGATATTTCCATTTTACGAACACAGAACCACCTGTAAAATACGCAGTGGTGAAATGTAAATGAAATTAAAATTAATTCACTAAAATGTAACAAATTGATAAAATTGAAGCTAAAAAAAAAAAAGAAAAATGAAAAAAAGAGAGAAAGAACGAAGGGATTAAGAAGCGGAAAGAACGTCACATCTCGAGTATGTTTTCGTGATGGCTGGTGTGAAAGATGACTGAGCAGCGGTAGGTGTCGCGCTCGCGAGGAGGAAAAATCGGCGGGAAACTCGGTTTGCGAAACACGGTCGGTGAAGGCCGACGTGAAAACACTCAACCCGAAAGGGGTATCGACGGCGTTGGGTAACGAACGCAGCCTTTGATTCCGACGATATTTACGGCGGCCACGGTACTCGAGGTTTCACTGAACTAGTTTCCCGCCGCGAGTGGTGCAAGGATACGGCACACATACTGCACGCGCGGCGAACATAACGTAAACAAGGAGCTGCGACCGCGTAGAAATCGATCGGTTTTTCGCGCTTTCTCGACGCGTGTCTTTCCTATTTCAGAGAATTCACGGCTAGCGTGTCGGAATGGCGTGTTACGCACAGCGGAGAGCACAACTATAACCAACGACAAATTGAAAAATTGTGCTGATGTAACTTTGGAGAACTGAAAATGAATCGGTCTCGTTTGCGTGATTCTCTTTTTTTTATTTATTTTTTTTTTTTTTTTAAGGATGATGTAACAGCGTCTTCTCTTGAAAATTGTAAAAATCCAGACGCGTGTAAAGATATTGAACAATTTTTCTCGCGAGTAAATACACTATGGCTTTGAAGATTAAAATTTGCCTTTAAAACTTGCTGCACGATTCTTTTTCACCATTTTATTGAACATTAAATATTGAAGCTAAATGAAGAGATGTTACGATTTCTTGCTAATAAAATGGCGAAAGAAATCGTACAAGAACGAACAGATTTCAATCTTCGAAACGATGGTGGATCTGGTTACGAAAAATTTTTTTCAAGTTTCTAACACACGTTCGAAGTTTTACAATTTTCGAGAGAAAAGTATCCTCGCTTTACCACCCGCTACATGATTGTACATAAAAAGGAAGAAAAAAAGAACGAGCATGAAGCTGCACACTTTATAAAAGAAAAAATGGATCGTCGTGTGATCTTCTTTTACGAGGTTGTAATCAAATTATCGACAATTTTCCATTGTCGTTGGTAGAGTCACGCTCTTACACGCACATGCATCTCGAGAGGTAAAGTTTCTAGAGACTATATAATATCGTTGATACGAATGATGATAGTTAAGAGTCGTCGAGGTAGAGCTTCGAAGTTATATCGCTGTCTTTGTTACAAAATTTGCTTGGAGAAATGAAGCCCGAAGTGGAAGATAGGATTGAAGGGTGACAAATGTACGTACTTGGTTGAGTTGAATCACTAGTGGATATCTTTAGAATTTTAATTACTTTTGGATTGCATCGAAATACTTCTACAATTACGTTGCTCGCGAATTTGTGACTTTGACGACCAAGGAATAAAAATGAAAAATGAAATTATAATTTTGAAAAAAAGAAAGAGGAAAATGCGAGGAGATTGTTTAAAGTTTAACTATACTGTACTGTGGACATTGAAACTTGTACAATTGTTCTTGCTTTGTACATGTCAACTCTTATTATATATCGTTGGGCCATTGGAACAATTATTTAGAATTTAAATTTGCAGTGTAATTGACTTCATCAAGGATGTAAAATACAAAATAAAATTAAACATTCCAAATCGCTATAATCAACTACGATTCAACGATACTGCTTCAGAATTAATAATAAAGCGTAATTAAATGATGAGAATAACAATAAAAATCCAATTTAATCTGAGATGTCAGCTTCTTCGACTATCCGTAGCCACACGATATTCGTTAATAAACTCGTCTCATCAATTTCACCATTGTAGATCGGTTTCAAAACGGAGCTGTCTCTTTACCGTAGCGATCCTTTCAACTGTCAGAAGAAAAGATACATTCCAAATCCCCGTTAAAGGAGGAATCCATCGATCACCCGTAATCGTTTCGAGATTGAATTTTTGTTTAGCTCCGGAGAAACATTGTCAATCGCCGAAACTTACAATCGGAATTATCGAAAACTTTCATCTCCCATCTTTCGAAACTTGATCGATGTACAACGCGACACGGAGCCGAACTTGATCAACTTGATCAACTAATTAACCAACGTCACTGACGGTATGAAACTTGGAAGAGATCGTTTCGAAATGAAAAATTCACGAAGCTGTTTGCCCGCGGTAGGTGAAACGGAGCGATGAATAATGCCGAGTCGAGAAATTAGAAAGACGCGGACAAGACGGGTGCGAGTTCAAGTAATAAGCACTTTCGCCGGCGGTTTTCGCCTGTCCCGGATGGAATTTCGAAACGCTGCGTCTCTCGGGGCAATTCAATCGGGGCAATTGCTCCTTCCGACTCTTGGACAAACAATTCCTCCCCCACCGGGCGAACGATACCTGTCGTTCATTATACGAGAATATCGATTAACCGATTAAGTAACAATACGCGAGAAACGAGAGTATGAATTATTTATTACGTTCGAGTAATTCCGTCTTGACGATCCTTGCTAAATCGCGACCAACGTTCACCTCCGCTACTCTCGGCATTCGCCCCGTTTAATTGCTCTGAATTAAGAGCCCGACTCCCATCGAACTCGCTTCTTATTTAATCCCCGAGCTTGTTCGAGATGCCTGGGAGAAAGAAGAAGAAGAAGACGAAGAAGAGGGAAAAGAAACCGCGGTGTAATAGCGAAAATGGTGGAGCGCCGATCCGTCGAAGCTGGCTCTCTTTTTCCAGGTCAAAACGTCCAGCGAACGGCTTCTCTCGATACACGGCCCCGATTAATCCGCTAATGAAACGCCTCCGGCTGGCCTTGAAACCATCAACGACAACTAATCGCGCCTCTCAAGACGCTCGCTAATAAGACGCGAGCAACCTTCGCCGTGGTGATTGCCAGCCTTATCTAAACGCCAGCTCGCCAGTTATTACGCAGTTCACCCGCTATCGGGACAATGTGGAACGATCGATTCCTCGCTCCAGTTTCGCCCGGCGGTTTCAGATCTCGTGGCAGCTGAAGCCGATCTCTGAAACTTCCATCGGTCCGCGTGCCGCTTCTCTGCGAGAACGGACGCGGACTTTTCGACGCGTTTCGAAATAAACTCTAGACATGGACAGCCAAAATGTGTCTGATCAAGCGTGCAGGTTGCTCTGACTCGTAAGTTTGTTTCGAGCATCTAAGTTACTTCGGTTGTTATTAATGTTAACGCTAGAATTAAAGTCGAACGATTGAAGCGTAAAATTTTCCATCAGAGAGCTGCGAAGAAATAGAGAAAAACTTTGTAATGCAA
This sequence comes from Tetragonisca angustula, assembly GCA_036937485.2. Taxonomy (NCBI): domain Eukaryota; kingdom Metazoa; phylum Arthropoda; class Insecta; order Hymenoptera; family Apidae; genus Tetragonisca; species Tetragonisca angustula. The sequence continues at coordinate 97,050 of JAWNGG020000271.1, read as the reverse complement.
CAGAGTGTGCGAGCTTTTATTTGTACATTTCACGGAAAATTGTTTGAATCTTGAAAAATATATATTGACATTTTACGTTACTATAAATAAGAAAGATCCTAAGAAAGTTTTCAACAATTTTCTTCGTTCATTTTTGGAACGTTCACGCATTCTTTTATGAACACGATGTTGCGTTAGTCGACGTCAAGAAAAATTCAGCGACTTGTAACACCATGATCCTGAAGTGACCTTGCAGACGCAAAATTAGAACTCAATAGTAGAAAATAATATAATAGAGACAGTAGAAGATAATATAACACGAGAACAGTGATATTTATTTTACGAAACGTTCAAAAGACGTGTCTACGCGCGATTAGCGAACAATTTAATTGCATTTTTATAATACACCAGTGGAATTGCTTATCTGTCTTATCTGAACACCTGTGCTACATGATAGTCGCAAATACGTTTCATTTACTAATTACACGCCAACTCTCTCTAGTCGAACACAATTCAAATAACGCTGTTGAAACAATATGGTTCGAGCATCCCGAAAGTACGTGCTCATTAGATCGATCGAGAGTCCAACGTTCAACCAAGTTTACCTTTTGATAAAGTTCTGTGATAAAGTGTGTCAATACAGCAAAGAGGAAAAAGTGAATGCCAGCTTTTACAAACAAACTTTGTCGACGTTAATAATTACAAACAAACTTTATCAACGTTAATTAACAAAGTCTCCAAGGGTCACTTCAAGGTCGCTGAACTCTTCTCGACGTTGACCGCAAATATAGAGAGTAAAATGAGAACGAAAATTTTAGACGAGCATCTTTCTCTATGATATCTAAGAAAATACGCTCAGTATTCTCGTGAAAAAACATACTTTTTTCATCAATACAAATATATCTTTCTGATCGATACTCAAACTCATAATCAATACTATAAATATAAAGGTTGTTTTAATATCCTCGTGAATAAATAATATCCTCACAAATATAGGTCAGATTGAATGCGACAAATTATTGTTGGCCAATGGGGCCCGGAAGATCTAAAGGTCCCACTTTCTTAACGTTAACAGCAGCCAAAGTAATTCAGACGTTCGAATCAACACCCTGCACATTACGCGGGACCGAAAGCATCTCGAGACTATGAAATTCGCCCATCAATTTCACGGCACGATCTCCTTACACCAGAGCCGATACTAAACCCGCCGCGCTTTCTCCCGATTCGCGAGAGATCGTCGGCACTAAGTGCACGCAATCGCGAGACGTTCCGTGGATTTCGAGGTCAGAGATCAGGCCACTTTCGAGCGTTATTAGCACAAGCAGGAAAGCAATCTGGCCGCGAGAATGTCAGCGTGCCGATCATTCGCTACGCCGTCAATTCCTTCTCTTCCAATCTTCGGTCAGATTGCGGCGAGCGTTCGACTAATTTCCTACGACAGACTTTCCGAACTCCCCGAACTACGGAATCGCGAATGGAAAGTGTGTACCAAGTGATGAACTTGTTTGTTGCGTGTCAATGGAAATGTTTCCAGCGACGATAAACAATTATACATCGACGAGCAATAAACACCGAAGCGTGAATGAAGATCGTTCGATAGAAATGTCACTGGGAATGTCGGTCAGTGCAGAGACCGAATCGGTACTACGGATACCGATAAAATATTTTTGGGTTACTACTCGATTACGTACGATGAAACCGAAATGGTGCGAATGATGCTATCAAAACTGATGTTAGGTCGGAGGATGTATTTCGGTATAATACCGGTAAATAAAATATTAATATATTAGAAAAGGAAAAGGAGACAATGATTAAATGTTTTCCTAAAGCTGTCGATAGTAAATTTGATGACGCTTGTACACGTATCCTTTATTATTTCTAATACTAATTCATCGTTGTATCTCCATACAATATCAGTCACGATACTCTTACTTAATTTTAAAAGATGACCGATTTCTCGATACGATTTTCCTTTTTCTCGGTGAAAAATGACTAACTGTCGTGCGTCAATAAATCGAAAGAGTAGTTGAAACAACGATTAATCGTAGAATGGAAGAATATTCCGCTAAATTACTTGAAACAAATTACTGGAAATATGCCTAAGCGTCTGCGATGTATTATTGAAGTTAAGGACTACCTAACAAAATATTAATTATCGTTTATGTTAACAATCTTCAGGTTCAAATATTGTAGTTCTTCAAATGTCCGAATATTCGACGTGGTTCAGATTATTGTCTGATATTGAGAAAAGTGTGTGCAATAAATAAATAAAATTTATGTTACTATAAACTATAATGAACGTTCTATCATATTATTAAAAAAATCAATCCAAATTTACCATTATAAATCGAAATCCACAACAATATTTAATAGCACGATGTCCGAACATTATTAAGAGTCACTGTGGAAAATGAAAAATGTGTTTTCGTCAGTAAAGCGATACCGTACCGATATATATTTCGCTATTTTTACCTTTGTGGATATCAAATACCGATAAAATACGTATAAAAATACCGGTATTAAAACCGATTTCCCAAATAGCGGTTATATTACGATAATATGGGAGCAAATACAGATATAATACCCAAACTTTAAAATATTTCGGTTTTCAGTCTCTGGTACCAAGTGGTGAACTTGTTTGTTGCTTGTCAATGGAAATGTTTCCAGCAACGATAAACAATAAACACCGTAGCGTGAATGAAGATCGTTCGATAGAAATGTCACTGGCAATGTCGGCCAGTGATTAGTCGAATGATGATTAGAGACGTCAGTCGTTTGAAAGGTCAAGATATTGGATAGATAAAATGTTACACAGCTCAAACTTGCCAACACAATCCGGGAAACTAATGTCTCCGTTATCCAGGAACAAACATTGATATTAATCGTTGAAAATTTTTAGTTGCTGGTCGTCTGATTACAGATAAAATCGGCGATTTTAATGATAACTGTCGATCGTTGACTAGATCGTCGAAAAATTTAATTGATTAATAACGTTGATCGGTAGTTATCGATCGTTAGTATTACGTCGAATTTAATTATGACATAAAGACATAAAGACAGTTTGAAATTGTAATAAAGAGAGAGATAAAGAGAGAAATATGCTTTACAGCTATTACAAAGTCGTGGGAAATACGTATTAATAATAATTTGTAAGATTGAATTTTTCGTAAGTTTATTTTGTAAAACGATTTTGTAGTTTCGTAATTTATTTAATATTGCGAACAAACACGATATCGCACGTAGTGCGTCGATACTTCAAGGTTAAGACATGTAATCCAAACAAGGTATATTCTGTCTCGAGAGGCCGATATGTCTACAAGCCTAATTAACTTATTTTGAATTGCTCCAAACTTTCCTAGATGAACAAACAATAATAAAAAATACTTTATTAGAGTTTAATATTAGTTCCAGAGACTTTATCTATTATCTTCGTCTGTTGTCTTTATTTTAGCTTTATCTTTATTGCAAGGTGTCTCGTCCAAGAGACACGAGGAAAAGAATTGCAGTTAACGAGGTACGTAACGATTAACACTGAAAGGAACTCAAACGATTGAAACAACTATTTAATCGTTATTTATCGTTAATGAAATTGGAATTTAATCGTTGATGGAAAGATTATTAGAAAAACTTGATGGTTAATATTTCGCTCCAACAACTGTCATCGTAATCTGCCCACGTAACAACTGCACACGTAAACACGCCACGTTGTTATTCCTTCCAATTCAGGAGGATGAAGGTTCCAGTCGACGAAACGCGCGCATAAACATCTGTCCCGATGGATATCTTCTCGATTCGTCTCAAAGAGGACGAGGAACGATCGCCACGCGCGTGAAATAATCTCCGTTGGAGAGAAATTGGTGGAGGAATGCTACGTCTTTTCGATTGCGGTGGAACGGTCGGTTGTTGGCCTTGGAAAAATCGACCCCCGGCCCCGATCCATTGTAACGTACCAGCGAGAGTTTAGTCGTTGCTCGAAGTTACGAGGGCACCGACCGGCCCTCTTATTCTTCCACCCTGTTTCCCGGGGTGCGAGAGCACGCGACTACCAGACGGCAGGTGTTCGAGATTGTTGCACCCGGCAGATGTTGTCCCGCCGCTCCTAACCTTCTTTCTCTCGCGTTCCTCGTTCTTCCTTTCTCGACTCTCGCCTCGTCTCTCCCTCTCTCCCGGGGAGACCAGCCACCCGGTGCGACGCGTCGTTTCCCTCTTTCTTTTCGCGCTGTCCCTTTCTCCTCGTCGTCGTCGTCGTCGAACAACGGTCCTCACGGGGATCCACCGGGAGAAATTCTCGACTGCCCCGTGCCATCCCCCTCGATCCGTTGCTTCATCGCGCCATCGACAGAGAAACGTTTACACGCTCGATCGTCGAGTTCCTCTCTTTCTTTTTTTCATTCCCTCTCTGGTTTTCTAACGCAGGTTTGACGACCGAGGCGGCGAATCTTCGCGCGTGATTCGAAAGGTTGAACGCAGTCGCGATCTTGGAATGGTTTGTGTTGAATTTATGATTTGAATTTGGCGGTATAAATGGATTTGTGTGTGTGTGTGTGGCGTGCGGGTAAGTCTAAAACAAAAGAGCGTGCGAGCAGACAGAGTCAAGTGTGAGAGCCTAAAGGAATGATGGCGAACCTATGACCCGCGGGTCAGACACTGACCCACGCAGGCTTTTTAAATGACCCACGCGTTGATTTTTATAAACTTATCATCGTATATATAAAAGAATTTTAATTATTTTTCGAACCCCTCTTTTCAAAAAATGTTAAGAAAATTACAAGTGTTCGGTTGGAGCTTAAAAGTGAGAAATAAATGCATAACTGTGTTTTATGGAGGAATTACGACTTGGTTATGTATACATATAGGTATTTTAAGTCGTAAACGTTATACGAGTTACTTGTGTCCAAAAAATTTTATATAGCGCTTACGATTAAACAGATGTAACAAACACTAAAAAACACGCTAGATCCCATTGTCAGAATGGGTAGCTTTGCTAGTTTTTTTATATAATAAAAGAGAGAACAGATAATAAAAAATATTAAGAAATAAAGTATATATATATATATATATATATATATATATATATATCTAATGTATAGTGCAGGGGTGACTGGGCATAATGTCACCCCTTTTATATCAATTTTTTGAAGTTGATATTTATTTTTTGCTCTTCACTTGCAAAAGTAAACGTTGTAAAACAAAAAGGAAACGTAAACTTTTTAGAGGATTATAAAAGTGAGAACCTAGAAAAGAAAGGAACCTAAACGTGTAAGAAGGGTATTAGAAAAAGACAAAATAAACTTACTTTTTAATGGGATTTATGATCCTTTTTGCTCTTGACCGAATTATTTACGTTCGGAGTTAACTCTATTGTAGCCAGAGTCATATCGAATTCTTTAAATTCTCATCGGTCATTCTTGATCGATGCTTATTCTTAATTAATTTTACGATGGAAAAATCTGTTTGCATTTATAGATAGGCATGTACGAGTACATATATATATTTGTGCAAACTTTCAGAGGTTCGAAATAAGCCTCGAAATAAGAATCTTTCAAAAATTTATCAAATTAACATCATTTGGAACAGGAGGAAGGATATCAAATTTTGCTTTTAAAAAATTGAGAGAAATTGATCGTGATAACGTGTCGATTAAATTCTGAAAACAGTCGAGTCAATTTCAATATTTTTATATCTTACATTATCATTTTTATTTGTTATCAAAACTATGCGCCACCAGAAATTATGAAATTCGGTTGGCCACTCCTGCTGTAGAAAGTATCGTAACAAAAAGATCTGGCCGCGAAATTGTCATTTCAAGATGACAAACCCTCCCAGTAAGACGAAAGTGTTCCCAACGTTCGAATCTCGGAATCTCAAAAGGAATCTCCCGGAAACAATTTCCAATGAGCAATAGATCTCGTCTAACACACGCTTAGATGTATTATTCACAACCAGTACGAGTCGTAATTATCTGAAACAAGTAAACATAAACGGTTGCCGCGGTCTTTCTCCTCTTCGTTTCTAAGATTCTTGGAACTTCTCTGCTGAAGCAAAGCGAACGTGGCGCACGTAGAAAAAGTTGGGGCTGGTCGATTTTTCCGCTCGCCGACGCGAACCCCGTGAGGAGGGTGTGGGTGCGGGGGGAGGAAGTCGCCGGAAGTCCCGTAAAAGATCCATCGCTCATCGCGGTTAGAAGGTTGTTCGAGAGGAAAGCGGAAGTTTCACCGCCGGTTATTGGGCATGGTTGTTAACCCGTTGCGCGCGCGCGACGAAGCTCAGAAACGTTCTCTCCGCTCTCTGCCTGTAAGAGTTATATTATTGCTCGTTTATGCGAAGCCGTTACATTTACGTAAATATGTCAATAGCCCATCCACGGGCGATACGTCCGTTTTGAACGACAATAATGGAATTTTTATGACGGGCAGCGGTACGAGCGTTTGTGCCAGATACCGGCTAAACATATGTATGAATTGCCCATAAAGACGGCCACCCCTCTTAATGCAGCTCCTCGTACGATCGAACGACTCGCCTTCTAACTTCCGTCGTTGAATGCGACCGTGCACGCGTCCTCTAACGCTTTTATGGCCATTACGAAGATAATGCGCGCCAGCGTCGCAGATGGAGGACGGGGGGGGGGTGGGATCGGACCGCCGAAACCTGCCTCTTCCCTCGTAAATCTACGCCCGGTTGCGTTCTTCGCGGGCTTGTGTACCGCGCCGGCCAAACCACATCACCAGCCGCCGATCCCTCTCCACGAGTCGTGATAGACTCGCAACTTCCTCTACATTTGCCACCGCATTGTCACCGACAGATTTACGAGCTCCACGCCTGCACGTCTACTCGGCCAGAGTCGACCGAGATTTCGAGGATATTTCGCGTACGCTGCATCCAAGTTTCTCACTCGTTCGTACTTGCGAAATGATCGAACGACAACGATCGAGGAACGTGAAGACGAGGAGGCGCGCGCCAGGCACTACCTGAGGACGACCTCGAGATCGTCGACTCGTTTCAGAGGTTGAATAGAAGATGGTCGCGTAAGAAATTAGAATTAACTGGCTCTATCCTCGATAAAGGGATCCGGGTCTTTGACAGACGTGCACACGCACACGAATCCGGCTCGTTAATTCCCTTTTCAGCCAGAAAGAGAGGCCGCTGTTATTTGTCTAGCTTTTTCCCGCGCGATCGAACTCGAACTCGAACTCGAGCTCTTGCGTGTCCTCGAGGGGCGGTTTCGAGGGGGAAGCGAAAGGAGGAGAAGATAAACGACGCGTTGTTCGAGAGAGCTTCTTCTTCTTCTTCCTCGGGTACTGTTGCACCTGCCCGGGCACGTGGCCCGATCGTTCGTGTGCGCGCCCCTTAAAGAACCCTCCTTTTACTCGCGTCCACGCTCTTCTCACGAATCCTCTCGAGTGGAGACAACCGTCTCCTTTTCCCTCCTTCGACCGTTTTGTTTCTGTTTCTTTTGTCTTTGTTTTTGTTTCTGCATCTTCATCGAGATTTTAACGACCCCTCCGAGTCGATGCCTTTCACTCTTGTCTACCGTCGTCGAAACGATTAATTAGCAAGCGTTCTCTCATCTAATGCTCACCTCCGTTTTTTTTTTTTTTATCGTCTCTCTTTGATGTGATGTCATACGTCAACCTGCGTCGTGCAGATTCTTAATTATTTGATTTAGATACAGTGATACAGAAAATGATGTGAACAATAATATGACAATAAAATGAGAGAAAGGAAAAGCGAATAATCTTTCTTTTCAACGAAAATTCCAAAGCTAAATCTATTCGATTAGTAATCTGGTCGTTAGATCGGAGAATCTCAGGTCGCTTCTGAAAAAGTCAGTTCTAAGAAGAATAGAAAATTGCACACCAGCGCAATCAAAGTAAGTCTGTCGGAGAAGCATAGGGCAAACAATAACAATTGTCAACCAAATCCGTGATAATCCTACGGTTTGTCAGCGAGAGTACTGTTTCACGCTCCTGATCGTCACAATGCATTCAACACACGAGAGCACGTGACGGAAATCTTAGAAATCTGTGTCAAAGTTGTATGTATTTAACCTGGAAAGGGAAATCGCGTAATTGTTCTACGTTCAAGTGAAAATAAATTTTCTTCGCTCCTGATTTGTATCGTCTTTTTTGTTTTCTTTTTTTATTCGTAACCGATATAACGCAACAAAATTGAAGCGACGGGAGAAAATGAAAATTCGTTTAATTCGTTTCGATGTTTAATTAAAAGAATCGACGAAGGGAAAGACACTCGGGACGATGGAGTAATCGTCGTGAATGGAAGGTGTCGGAGGAGAGCACAAAATTGATTGCTCGCAGCCTGACTGGCAGGAGATCGTCTGGTTTTCCAGCACTCGCTCGCATTGTGTCTGACCTCGCCGGGCGAAAACGATCGATCCTCCGAGATCCTTTCTTTTTACTACGCTCTATTAATTTCGAGCGAACGGCCTTACTCGGCTGCAGATTAGAAAGTGCTTCCGCGATCTCGAAATATATTCTCTGCCCCTGCCCGTCTGCCCTGTATTTCTTTTCCTCGCGTTAAGAATTATTATTATTATTATTATTTTTTTTTTTTTTCGTTATGTAAGATATGTAAAGAATACATATAACTATGCAATTGTACAGTTCGACATTTATTTAAAAGCGCTGCATAGAATCCAGTTGGCTCTCGTCTTTACTTCCGTTCAAGTAGCACCCTTATTCCATCTAGGGATTTTCGCAGGTTCTAAAACATCGGAAGATACTTTGCGTCTATTTTATGTGAGTTTCCTTCACAGATACGTCTCGATTCAATTTCGATAGACGATGCATTTGTTAGCTAGGGAATACCAACTTCAGGCCTCGACTTGACCGAAAATTCACGTTCGTCCTTCGTGCGATGGGAAAATGGCGGGCGACAGGGATGCGTTTCTCGCGGTGAAAAAAAATCCCTAGGCGGGAGGAGCGCGCGTGGCCGAGGCACGAGAGCAAGACGAGGACGGACGAACAACAAATAACGGCGCGGCGAAGGAGGGCATTTCCGGGCGGTGAAAGTCTAGATAATACCTGGGTCGGAGGCTAGACGCCGGAGAGACTGCGTCGCACGGAAACACGGCACGGTGAATCTCGCCGGTGCGAGAGGCGTGTGGGAGGAGGGGAGGCTGGAGGAGAGCGTAGACAGATGGCGAGGAGAAAGAGAAAGAGAAAGAGAGACAGAGCGGGATGTAACGGGCGAAGGGGAACGAGACGGAGGATAGAAAACACGACGCAGCAGAGGAGGCTGCCAGAAGTGAAAGTGAAAGTGTAACGAGACGAGGAAAAGATCTCGTTCCCCGTGTCCTCCAGACACAGTGTTCTCTCGCTCCCACCAGGAAGACACGAGGACGGCGTTTCGCGAAACGACTCGAGAGCCGTCTCGCGCTTGAAATACACCGGCGCCGCGTGACGGTGAGAGGCGATCGAATCGGGATCGGGGATTCTTTCGTTGCGAACGCGACCGGCCATCGTGAAAGCGGACCACCAGAGCGCTCGTTTGTTCCTCCGGCACCGCGGACAGCGTCGCGTCCCACGACGAGCTTGTTTTTCCAGCCGGAACGTTTCAGCGAAAGTTAGCGTCCCGCTAACGGAACGGCAAACGAGAGAACGATTTGCAATCGGTTTCCTCGATGACGATTTAGTTGGATGATCGACCAGGCCTGGCGATATTGGCTCGGTGTCAATATCGATTCCGCAATTCCAGTCGTCTTAAAGTACACTGCGAACACTTATTCATAGGCGAGTTCCAGTAGATTTGTCACAAATGAAAAGAGAAGAGTACGTGGAATAAAACCTGAAAAATCACAAGTGTCGTTCCTTCACGCGGAATATCCAATTCTCGCAATTAACGTGCGGTTGGAAGCAATAGGGAAGGTAAACGAAAATCGTTTGGAAACCGTGTAAATGGAAGAATGGACCCTGTCGCGAAGAAAGAATCCGTCGCAATAACGCGGTTTCTCTTTTCAATCGAACGACAGCGAGGCGAGTGGACAGTAGGGCTGAGTCGCTGGCAAAAATCGGCAAAGGTTTCCTCGTGAGGAAGAAACCCGAAATACGACGACGCGTCCGCGTCTATCGGCGACAGCTCGGGGGACAGCTGTCGCGAAGCGGAAATTGCGACATCTTGCAAACGACTACGCGGTGCTCGGCGGCCGAGAAACGGCGGACAAACGCATTATTGCGTGACTCGACTTATTTTCCACGCGCTCCTACCTCCGGGCGCAGCTTTGTTTTCCTTCGGCTCGCGTGGACCTTGCGATTCCACGAGCACGCGCGCGTATGTATGCATTCGCGTACGTACGTGCAATCCACACAGTGAGATCACACCGTGCTGGAATTAGCCTGATATCTTCGCTCGTGTCGTTGACATTAACGGATTATTTCTCGGTCGGCTGCTATCGTTTTCTACAACGTTGCTTCGTCTAGTTTGCTATTTTTCCAGCGTTTATGAAACACGTACGTACACGGGCAATGGAATGCTTCGGTATTTGCGTCGTGGAATTATCGCGACGCCGCTATAAATATTCCTAGTGTTGTTGTGAAAATATTTACCGATTCGATGTCAGATATATATATATATTATGTACGCGCGATGCAAAATAAATTTAATGGTAAACAAGCGGCGGATTGGTTACGCTAACGCGTTGGTTGCAATCGGAATTAGCCAAACGCAAATAATAGACTGCTGCTTGGAGATCTGGTGATTAGTGACCCGCGAAGCAAACACGTACGCAAATATACAAGATCCGTTGTCGTTTTTCTCCCGGCAAGTTTTATCTCGCATTCTCTCGAGAATCGTGCTTCGTTCCTCGAACGATTGCGTAATTCTTTGTCCCTCGCGGCAATGACAAGGGACAAAATAAAGCGTTTAATCGAGTGGCATCGGGCCGCGACGTACGCCTCGGGACGGCCGCTTCTTTTTCAATTTTAAATTGCCGCGAGTGCCAAAGTGGCTCGAGTCACGCGACAGCGTATGCCTCCCTTCCTGTTTCCTTTGTTCGCCCTCGCCGCTCTCGCTTTAAACCCGCGTGCTCTCCTCGTATTTTCCACAGGTGGTCTGTTTACGTTCGGTGAAAAAAAAAAGAAAATCATTCTTTCCCTTTTTCCCTCCTTCTCTCGCGCTGACGCGCGCGTCGCGTGTCCACGATCCGATCGATCGTTCGCGATCCTTTCGCGAAAGGAACAGGATGAAACGGCGAACAAAGACTGTATAATCGGGAGACGAACGCGTGTAGGAGACAGTGGGTGAATTGTGACGGTAATTATGGAAGTGGTTTAAATCAAGAATCTAGAAAAAGTCAGTTTATCACTTATTTCGTGTCACGTTCTTTTACAAACCGACTGACTGCTGTGTCATTAAACGAAGTTTAATTAATGTTCATTTTGACTGAGTCGGTTGCACTCTCGTGAATTTGTCATTTCGTTGCCGATTTTTATCAGTCATAATATTTTATTGTCACAATAGAATTACTTACACGTCCCTGAACATTATTATGAACTAATAGAACTATGTAGGGGAAAAAAAGGAATCCATTTTTGGTAGAACGAACGGAGGATTTCATTTCAACAAAACAGATGGAAAACTCAGTAACAAGAGGAGCAAAAAATTCTGTCTCTTGGCTGAAAATACAATGGAGATTTTTAAAAAATGCTTCATATAACATGCTCTATAAAACTTTCTTGGGTGATGTTGAATTTTATATTTCAGACGTTTCACTCAAAAGAGGCAGGCCAAAAATAAAATTAACGATTTACCACCTTACATCCCACCAATTTAAAGAAATATTTTAAATCACTCAAAATCCCATTTCCAAAGGACGAGTAGAATATGAGAAATGATAAAAGTCAATTACTTGGAAACGTAATTATAAAATATGAACTAATAGAAGTTTCTTTTTATGATGAAATTCGTTGTTTTTTTCATTGTCGTAAGTCAGTTTTAGTTACTTAAAAAATCACATTTCCCTATAAGCTCCGCACAAAATTTCACAGTCGTAATCAATTCTTATCTCGAAACAAGACATTTTGCTTCATAGAAGTATTTTTTAATCTATTCAAACACAAGCCTTTAAATATCCCGAAACGAGAGATATGCGACCCCGGCCAGTTTCATAATCACCGGCACGATTGGTTAATGCGGTGTGAAACTTTCGTTTCGTTCGGACCGGGTCGTCGTCGGCCGGTAAGGAAGGAGGAAGAGAGGTTATTGTTTGCAACGGCCCACGCGTTCGGGGCCGGTGAACCAGAGATCCAAGGTACAACGACAACCGGCCGCTAAGATAAGATCGCGGAATGACATCTTGCAAACGACTCCCTCGGCTGTTAAAGGGACAGAAGGAGCATCAGGATGTATGCAAGCCGTTCGCGTGACTCGGCCCATTCCCCCCACGACGAGGTAGCCCTCTTCGTGGCCGCGTCGCGTCGATGATTCTCCTTTTTCTTGGTATTCTTCCTCGACGGTGACGATGAATTCAGCTGTTTCCGGCGCCCGTCGTCGTCGTCCGCCGGGACGTCCTCAATGGAAATACAACGTTCTAACGAAGCGTTGTCGGCGTATCGATAGAAATCTAGCTGGGCACTCGAGAGAGTTGGCGAACGCCAAGAGTTCATGAAAATCCTGATAAACGCCCCCTCGTATCAACAGTTTATCCACCAGAAGCCTATCGATCGACTTTTTCTATGTTAATTTTTCTAGGTTGTGGCCACGATTTTCATCTATATCGACGTGGATGCTCTCGAATAAAATGTGGATGTCACGATTAGTTTAAAAATCAATCACTCGTCTGTTCTTGCAGCTCGATAAAATTTTTACCGTCCGCGAATCGTGTTAATCGGCTTTTCGCTGGTCAACGGTTGTTGGATTCCGTGTAATGGAGTCAACACGCTCATAATTTTGAAGAGTTTATTCCTTGTTCGTGGTCGTGTATGATGTAGGATGATATAGAATGATATAGAATGTTCTGTGATCTTCTAGTCTGTCTCTCTCTACTGTAGTATTCTATTCTGTATAACTTTACTGTAGTATTCTGACTCTCTACTGTAAAACATGTCCTTATATATATATATATATATTTGGTTATCATCCTCAAGTGGAAGGGGAAGGAGCATGGATGACCAACTATTTTATCTTGCCCTTATGACTGACTATTCACAGTCCACTTTTATGTGGACTGTTGCTAGCTCGTTGTCATTATTAGCATAGATCCGATATTGTCTGGGTTGGTCATCCAACACGGTTATCGATCAGTAGCTTAATTACTTTTTAGTTGTCGACTTTACGTAAAGCGGCAGTTTCGTGGATCATCAACAGATTCCGAAATTAATGGAGAAGCGGATTTACCTAATAACATGTCCAGATGCAGAGCACCGAGATTCGATCATCAGGCATGAAGAATCATAAACTTGTAAGAATCGTGACTGGTGGCAAAAGCAAAACTCCCCAAAGACAATGTAGAGTGTGTCGAAAATGATAAGAAGCAGAACATCTTTTCTAATATTCTGTTACGGACGATTGTTACGAGCGGTATCACCCTATAAAGAGACATCAAAAAAAATTATTTCGAATACTAGTTTACAAGTAATTATATCGATCTGAAAAATTCGTCCCTTACACTTGGCTCATCTCCCTAAGAAGTTTTGCAGGAAGTTTTCTTCATCTGCCAATTCTTTATCGTGCAAAAGTTTATCTCTGAGACAGAGACTGAAAACCGAAATATTTTGAGGTTTAGGTATTATATCGGTATTTGCTCCCATATTATCGTCATTTAACCGCTATTTGAGAAATCGGTTTTAATACCGGTATAAGACGGTCATACCGGTATTTTCATACGTATTTTATCGGTATTTGATGTTCAAAACGGTAAAAATACGGAAATATATACCGGTACGCTACCGCTTTACTGACGAAAACACATTTTTCACTTTCTACGTACAGTGACTTTTATTAATATTCGGACATCGTGCTGTTCAAAATGTTGTTGTGGATTTCGATTGTTTATAATAGTAAATTTGGATTAATTTTTTAATAATATAATAGAACATTCATTATAGTTTATAGTAACATAAATTTTATTTATTTGTTGCACATACTTTTCTCAATATCAAAGAATAAACTGAACCATGTAGCGTGGCAAAAATATTCGGACATTTGAAGAACTGCAATATTTGAACCTGAAGATTGTCAACATAAACGATAATTAATATTTTGTTAGGTAGCCCGTAACTTCAATAATACATCGCAGACGCTTAGGCATATTTCCAGTAATTTGTTTCAAGTAATTTAGCGGAATATTCTTCCATTCTACGATTGATCGTTGTTTCAACTGCACTTTCGATTTATTGACGCACGACAGTTAGTCATTTTTCACCGAGAAGAAGGAAAATCGTATCGAGAAATCGGTCATCTTTTAAAATTAAGTAAGAGTATCGTGGCTGATATTGTATAAAGATACAACGATGAATTAGTATTAGAAATAATAAAGGATACGTGTACAAGCGTCATCAAATTTACTATCGACAGCTTTAGGAAAACATTTAATCATTGTCTCCTTTTCCTTTTCTAATATATTAATATTTTATTTACCGGTATTATACCGAAATATATCCACCGACCTAACATCAGTTTTGATCGGACCGCATCATACCGGTATTCGCACCATTTCGGTTTCATCAAACGTAATCGTAACCTAAAAATACCTGTATTTTGCCGGTATCCGTAATACCGATTCAGTCTCTGCTCCGAGAATACTGTCGTCGCTGTTATTAACATATTACGGGTTTGGAAGGTGGCTGGTATTCGGGTGGCGAGTCGAAGCGAGCAGCAGCAGGGTCGATAAATTCGAGGTGATCCGGTGGTGGTCGTGGCGGGCAGGTGCGGAGAATCAGCGTGGCGACTTTCGTACGAGAGCGGACAAAGGTCCGGTGCGTCGCGTTGGTACCGAATCCGGGGCTCGGCCGCGTCGGGACGAAAAGGAGGAAGAGAAGAGAAGAGAAGAGAAGAGAAGAGAGGAAAGAGACGCGGCAAGGGCCGGCTGGAGAATAATGCAAGCTCGGATCTTGGCTGCTAGACTCAACATCTGTCGGCAGGTGGCTCGTCTCTGGACATGCTTCGTGGCTTGAGCCCTTTGTGCATCCGCGTGCATCGACCTAGCCCAGTTGGCGCGCACGCAATGCACGTGACTCGTCCGAGTGCAGCCGCCTGCTCGACGCCGGCTGCTGCTGTTCCTTGCTCCTTGCTCTTTGCTCCTTGCTCCTTGCTCCTTACTCCTTGCTGCCGCCGCAACGATCCTCCTGTCGGCTGGTTCTTAACCCCGAGATCCCAAGATAAAAGGCCTCGCAAGGCTCGGCTCCCTGCTCGTCTACCCTCCGGGAACACCGTCTCGCAACCGAGATCCTCGCTCCTCCCCCCCCCCCTGTTTCTTTTCAAACTTTTCGAACGGGTCGAAAGGATCGTAGGAAATCGTGTTTGCGACCACGCAACAAAATTGTCCGAGATCTCCATCGGGACCAGTTGTTTCCCTCTTTGCAAATGCGCTCGAAGAGAAACGTCGAACAACTTTCGAAGACGAGAATCGAAATCGTTCCAAGCATTTCGTCTCGAGAAACAACGGACACCTTGCAAAATCTCTCTCTCTCTCTCTCTCTCTCTCATCGATGTCTCGTACATATTCCAAAAGCTAACTGATAGTTAATACCGATAGAAACCACGACTGGCAAGAAAGCCAGGCTCTGCCAGCCCAGCCCCGAGAGAGAGAGAGAGAGAGAGAGAGACTCTGGATCCAAGGAAGCATCTCGTCCGTATAACGCTCGGAACTGACGTTGGTCAGACGGCGTCGGTTCCAAAAAGCAACAACATCGCCCGCCGCCAGTTCTGCGTTAATTCCGTGCGGCCGGCTGCGACCGTGAATTTACTTTGGCGCACAAAGTGCGCCGGCTGCCGAATGAAGACAATTATTAGCGGACGCGCCGAGCCCGGCAAAGCTCTCGCCGGCTTAATATCCGAAAACAGAGCCAAGCCACGGCCTCTAATATCACCGTCCGAGAGACGCTAACTTGCATATTGCACCTCGGGTTAACCGCCAACCTGGCATTAACCACTTTGCCTCGTTTATTACCGAACTCTTCGTCCTCCTCCTCCTCCTCCTCCTCCTCTCCTCCCTTTGTCCGCTTGCATCGCCCTTCCATTGATTATTACGAACAGCGCGAACGCGTTGAGATCTCGAGGCCGGGTGGCGTGCACACACGCGTTCGATTACGGGCCAATCGGGGCCCGATTAGACCCTACGAACGATCCTCCAGGAGTTTTGGATCCGCGCGTAGAGGTTAGATATATATATACAGGGTGTCGTGTAACTGGTGATGCAAGCGGGAAGGTGGCGATTCTACGTGAAAATTATAGAATAAAATTTTTTCATACGACGCTTTGTTTCCGAGAAAAAATGCCTTATCGAGTACGGGTGCGCTTGATCAAGATTCAATTCAACGGATTTCATTGTTGTTATCTCTACTAACATTTGTAATGGGCACAGAACGTCTGCTTTTCGCCAATTTCTTTTCGTTTGAAAATTGTTGGGAGCGATGTCCACGTTGTTGCATGCGTAACTGTGCTCTTCTTACTAAATATCCACGAACATTTTCTAATGTGTTATTTTGTAGTTTCAGTGACGCGAACGCTATAATAATTTTTTTCTTTTAATTGTTCAACGTTCGCTGTGTCGATAGAATACACGACAGATTAACCGTGACCGCATAAGTAAAAATTCGCGGAGATCGTGGTGGCCAAGGCAATTCTTCCATTGCGGCCGATTCAATATCGGTTAGTTCTCGTTTAAAAAATTTCCCACTTCGTGACTGAAATGCGATCTGGACTGAAGTCCTGTTGGGAAATTAAATTTCTTCGAATTCCAAGAGGAACGTCCTCCAATAATTGAGTTGAATCATGATCAAGTGCACGAGTAATCGATAAACGTTCAAACCTATTTCTCTCGCAAGCAGAGTCTTCGTATGGAAAAATTTTATTCTATATTTTTTATTCAGTCTTTCACGTAGAATCACCGCCTCGCTTGTACCACTAGTTACGTGACACCCTGTATATGTATATACGAGCCAGGGTGCACACTCTTTTATTAATGGACATTACACCTTTGCCGGAGATTATACGTATTTCGCGGGACGAGGTGCCGTTGGCGCATTCCCGATCGCTCGCTGGATTCTTCCACGTATTCGAGGGTCGTTTCGATCTCCTGCAACGGCGTCGATTTTCATCAAATTCAGCAAAACGGGCAGTGATTGGATAGGAATTAGAAACACCGATTTCTCACTGTTGACGATTTGTGATAAAATCGGAGCAGCCGATATTTCTCAATTCGCTCTGCGTTTCGTTGAACTTTGCTTGAAGAGACAGTGAACGTGTAAGAAACATGTTTTTTTATGGGATTTCGTAGGTTACAAAGATTCTGGATTAGTTTCTCTCAATACCAAAACGCTGTTAATTTTAAATTTTTCCAACGTTCTCTCCCCTCTTATTTCCTCTCATTCTCTCAACGTTCGTTCGTCGTTATTCGAGCAACGTGCGACGTAGAAATTGATTGGTCGACGACAAAGCTGGCGGATTTATAATCCTCCGGTCCATAATCAATCTTCCTTTGTAACTCGACCGACTTGCCCTCGTTCTTATTATTCCTCTGCCTCCTCCGCCTCTCCCACTGCTAATTCCCTCCGAGTCCTTGCGCGCATCCAGAATCACCTGGCCCAGTTGTACCAATAACGCTCTGTCATGTTTCCCGATGTAACCTGCATCGCGGTCGATATCGTGGATAAACTCGTCGGCGTTGAAACGTTCACGATCGATTCGCTGCGATGTTCGCTGCGAATCAGAGGAAGGCAAAGAAAGAGAGAGAGAGAGAGAGATAAAGTCGGTCACAAGGGAAAATCGAGGATGGTTGATTAAGAACAGCATGTACGTACATGTGTATATAATCTTGAAGGATTATTGCTCTTGTGTGCGAGTTGTATAATTTTCTTGACCAGATCGAAGATGTCATCTGTCTGCGAGAGAAAGAAAATGAGTGACGTATTATTTGCAGTTTCTTGATTGGATCCTCGCATCGGTTAAAAGTTTAACGCTAGTGTATATATATATATATATATATATATATATAAAGAGAGAGAAATTTCCACTTTTTGAAAATGATTTTATTGAAAAAATTTTTCACAAGCTATCCCAGGATGTCCCAGTATCGACATTCGACAAGCGAGAAGAGAGCGATTATATATGAAAAAATAAGTCAAAGACAAAGAATAGAATTTTTTCGTAAAATACTTCGTTTTCGAGAAAATCGAATTTAAAAATTTATCAAGCATCCTGGAACTTGTAAACAGACAAGAACAACTAATAGGAGATTAATCAAGTGCAAAAATGAGTAAAAAAAAAAAAAATGTGGAATGAAATTTCTTCATTTGAAACTTCATTTGAAACTTCAGTTTTCAACAAAAAAGGAAAGACGTATTCTCAAGTACTGAGAAGCCATTCGAATTCTTTCTTTCACGTAACCGAGACATGATCGACATTCATCCACGAGCGGAGATACGAGTGAAAATATTTGATCGTTGTGTGAAAATGAGAAAAATTCACGACTCGCAACTCTGCCTTTCGACGTTTGCGTACAGCAAACGATTAAAGGACGCAAACTGTCAGATAACAAATAGCTGAAAATCTTCAGAATCGGTTGACTGTTCTCTCCGTTAAACAGTCGAGGGAAATTACTCAACATTGGAATTCTTAACGAATCCGATTACTCCTGACGTCCAGGAATGCTGTATCATGGGATCCTGTGAACACTCGATTCCGATTCCAAACACACCAACAGTGTCGCAGACAAATCGGAATGACGTAAGGTGTTGCGTAAAGGAAGGTACGAAAGGAAGAACAGTTGAGATAACTGGGAGGCTGGCGGGCAAAAATCGTGGCGAGCGCACGAATCGAGTCAAGGAACCCTGGAAATCAACTCTGGCGCACCTGTTCACGGCACACGATCCTGGCCAGCCGTCGTGAGTGCGTTGCGTGAGCGCAGCACATGCAGGTAAACGCAGCGCGTCAGGATGCACAAAGGTTGCAAAGTGCCACCTGCCGAAAGCGGCCCGGTGCGCCACGCCGCGTCGATTTGGTCGCAGGAAGCCAGCAGGCGGTCGGTAAAACTACATCTCCCTTTCTCCTTTCTCCTTTCTCGCCCTTCGTTAGCGATGCCTGTCTCTTCCAGCCTTCGTATCCGACCATTTTCCACCGTACGTTACGTTCGACGTAATCAAACGTCAAAGTTTCCACGCGGTCACGTGGTTCTGCAAGAGAGTTCGAGTGCTACTCGTCCCCCGTTGCTTTGAGATCTGTGTCTTTAACGCGAGAACCACCAAAATGGTCGAAATGTGACCATTTGAATATTTCTGTTCTTGATATTTTTGGAGACTCGGATGATACATAAGTAAAAGCTTGTCTGTTATAAAGATTCTCTGTTTCTTTTACTTTGTTGACTGACGTCTCTGATGGAGATTTTATGCGCTGATCGTTTGTTAGTTCAAGTGTTTGAACTAAACCAGCCGCACGATTTAGAGATTTGATTTGCGGCTGGCAACTGGTTCGCGGACCATAACGAGTGACCGAACCGTCGCTTTTCTCTTCGAACCTCGTCGATATATCACGAGGATAGAAATTATTAACGAGTAATAAACTTGTCATTTGTTTTGCCTGGATTTTATTTAAGTAGAACTGAGAAAATATTGCAAAATATTGGGACCAAAAAGCGCACGAGGTTGAAATACTGCGTTCATTGTTATCTCTTTCGTTGATTTGAAAGAAACAAAAGGAAGAAAATGAAAATATATTTATATAATATTCACATATAAATTAATATATAGTTCTATATTAATTTATGTACTAATTACTAATTAATATATAATTCTTACCCAAGAGTCATTTCCTAAAGTAATAAATTGATAATTATCTGTATTCCTTCCGCGAGGAAACCTTCGTTTGGCCGACTATATATAAAAATATGCAGAGTGTGCGCGGTACACTTTAGTGTTAAAACACGGACGAGCGGCGAGCCACACGCTGCGAAACGATAATTCACGAGAACGAAGATTTACGTATTTTTATCGTCTATTATCCTTCTCGATCGGATCGTCTTTACTTCCGTCGTGACGTTCCACTTCCGCTGAAAGAACCTTACGACTCTCCTGGCTCGAAAGTGCGTTTAACTTTCAAACGAGACGCCACGAGTCTCGCGCCGGTGTTCAACGACGATCGTTCGTGGTGGCGCGCACCTGTTCGCCACGTTCGATCGGCCGCGATCGGCCGATTCGTGGATGATCGAGCCCCGTGCCCCGTGCCGGGGACAAGCAGCTGGCGTGGCAGATTAAAATGCCCACGTTTGTGTTTACGTTTCGGATTTGTTTTGCTCCCTCTCCCTAATTGCCAGGGTCCAACAGGTGTGTGTTCTGGCTCGATTTTTTCGGTGGTTCCTCGACACCGACGGACGCGACGTGCTCGGCTCGGTTCGCGAGCGTCTTTCGTCTTGGTCGATCGCTTGCACCTGCCTAGCCTTCCTCCCCTACCGCGATCCAGCTGTTGACATTTTTCTAATGGCGATGATCCGGCCCAGTCTCGTGCCATCCCCTGCACCTGGCCACCTCGTTTCCGGGGACACGTTCGCGTTTGCGCGTCCTCCTGAATATACATAGCTCTGGATGCGCACAGCCTTCCGTTGGTAGCTTTACCTGCGTTTGGCCTACTCGTTTGATCGCGATACGCCAACCTCTCGATGATTACCAAATTGAAGTAAGTAGATAAATAAGTAAACTTTCTACGATCTGTCGACGTTTCCATGCAATCTCGAAGGAAAGAGAAAGAAATACTGTACTCTTCAGGTATGAAAATAACACGTTCGTAAAAAGAGGGTAATCTCCGAAACTTCCGAAACTCAATTTCCGCAGAACGAGCTTGCTTCTGACTCGATTCTCGATAATCAAGTTTTATGTGTGGTATTAAAAGCCGGGCGCACCTGCCGTGTCATCGCGAGGATTGAGATATCGCTTACGTTTCGTGTCATCCTGCCGTGCGAATCATCTCGCGGCTAGCACGTGGTGTCGCGCAATTAAAAATATCTCCGCGCGCAGATATTTAACGTTGTTACGTCGCCACAGCTGGTCCTTGCCTCCTCGATACAGATCGAATCTCGTATCATCGCGTATTCATTGACGGGCGACCGATTCGAACGTCGATCGCGGCACGCACCTGTCTAGATTGCCCCCTCGAAGAGTCTCGATCTTCGGGCTAGTGAATAAGAGATCGATTATATTCGTCGATCACGACGATGCAACAGCTGTCCGGTGTTTTGTCGTTCGTTTGCTAATTGACACAGATCCGACGTAGATTCCTTCGATTGGACGCTGCAGCGTAGAAATAAAACATTTCTAATGTTTCATTTTTGTTTTCTTTTTTTTTTTTTTTGTTTTCACATTTTTAATAAATTTCATTCTACTCCGGATTGAAGACTTGACCTTTTGTAGAACAGGGGACTTTATAGGTATATTTATAGATATAGAGACTTTTTATGGAGAATATTATACATTTACAGAGACTTTATTTATAGAGGAAGAGGATTGTTTTGTAGGTTTCTGAGAGAAGGATGAAATATGTTTTCTTTCGTTTTGTAAATCTATGATTTTCTATCTTTATAACATTATTAGATTTATATGCATTTATCTTTTATATATAAATACATTTATGAATATAAATATATAATATATCGTATATAAATATATTTATAAATATCGATCACAGGGTAATTCACGTAATTTGCACACCTGAAATAACTTTCAAATCATGCGTCTAATGAAAAGTTGTTCAACACGAGAGTTGTTAAGGGATTTGCCCTAAGGGAGGCAAAATATGACGTGCAAATTTTATGCGTGTGTTGAAAGATTTCGAAATTTCCAAGATCGTCTTTATTTCTTTAAATTGGACTATGTATCTTTTTCGTCATAAATCGAAAGAATATTAAATTCCATATACATACATTTCAATGTCGATTATATTCAAGATGTAGTAATTCTTTCAAAAAAGGTCGTCACTCCCTACAACCTACAATAAAGCTATACCCTACTAAACCCTATAATAAAAGCGCGGCACACAGGAATGACGAAACGAACGATTCCGTCGTTAAGCCACATTCGCGCAACGAAAGGTGTTGCTCCTTTGAAAATTCACCCCGTTATTTTATTAGTGGTCGTGGCTGCGCATCAAACGAGCGACGAATAATTTCGAGATTCGACGAGTCACGTTCGGCCCAGCCCGCGTGTATGTATCTTTTCGTCATCAACGAAAAATCAACATCGCCTCGCCCCCGAAGGAGATCGTTCGAGTCATCTCGAACTCGCATCTGGACTCCACTCGAACGCGTTCAATACACAATGAACATTGTCGGATATATCCGTGCGTATCGCCGAGGCGAGCGTGGCTGGCCGAGCAGGTGCAAATCTGGATTCGGCAGCTGCCACTCCGTGAAAAAAGGATTCCATCTCTTCTCTCTCTCTCTCTCTCTCTCTCTCTCTACCGCGTCTACAGAATTCAACGCGGGACACGTTGCTGCATTTTCGGACGCCACGCGCTTACAATTTTCCATCTAAATAAAATAGAATCTCTGTTCAAGAACTTCGTTTTCACTCGATTGTACGTTTTAATAGTAATGCTATCAATACAAAAAATTGCGTGATTTTAACAAGGGAGATACGCATCGTAGAATCTCTCGACTTTCGATTCGGTTTAACGATTCATGAACGTATCAATCAGGTGGTGAACTTTTGTACCATATGTGTCAGTCCTTTCTCCAGTGAGCTTTGACGCGTTACTAAATTATTTCAAAAACGCGTTTACAAGTACTAAACACGTAGGAAGGACAAAATAACTTACTCTAGTAAATAATAATAATAATATCTTACTCAAAATAACTTGCTCCATGCACCACTAATTATAAAATGCGCCACTAGTGATTGGCCACTCCCGGTATAAATAAACGAAAGGGCAAAATTTTAGCCTTTTATTTCTCAGACGTTCGACTTCAACTTTGAGTGATAAAAACCTTTTCGGCTTACGTGAAATTGTTGAAATTACATGGCTTTTCCATACATACTCTATACTTCTGTATTAGTAAGGACTAAACAGTCCATTCTTCGTTATTCACTCTGCACCGTATGGATCGTCTTATTAGAAATCGTCGAAGCTAGACTCCTAAAAAAATTCGCGACTTTTCAGGTTCTGGAGTAAGTACCGTCAAACACTTGAAAGGTTTGTCATCCTCCGTGTCCAGATCCCACTTTTTATTACAGTATCTTCTGACAGAGACGAACCAAGTTATTTGCAATCGTTATTCTCCTAAGTGTTCGTCGGTCATTTCCTAGTTTATTGCTTTCGAACGGTCACCAAATCGCATCGTTGCGATCGAACTGATGGAAGAAGATATAGGAATAGTAAAAGAACTCGTAGCGAAGTTAGGTTCAAGTTGAGCCAGATACTGCCAATACATCCTCGGGTTTCCTCCTGTTTCGAAACTGGCGCTAAAAGCTAAATTACTTCGAGACCGTTCAAAGAGCTTCGCTCGTCGCGATTACTCAGTTCGCGACGATCGTTGCTTTCGCCTGAACGCCGGGGCTATTTTCCCGGAGACACAGGGAAATAGAGACGCAACGGCTGTAGCAGCAGTGGGGCACGTGTGTGGTGAAGTTTGATTAGCAATCACGTGTGCAGGCGTAGGAACGCTTCAAGCGATACTACGGTGCTCACGGTGTGCTTTGTTTATCGCACGGCTCGCTGGGGCGAGCGTAATAAACCGATCGAACGGATGGAGGAACATTTGGGTTACGCAAGCGTGCGCGCGTAGATCATTCGATCTTTTTTCCCTTTTTTTTTTTTTTCTCTCGTTTTTCAAGGACGCCGGCTCGCCGTTACCACCGACGATGCAATTAAAAATGGTCGCGTCTCTCGTTCTCCGCGCAAGGAAAAGGGAAAGAGAGAGAGAGAGAGAGAGAGAGAGAATCTCTCGAAACCGGGACGGTGGAGGCAGGCAGGCGCACGCTCGCTCACGGATAAACGCACGAGCGTGATTAATCGAGCCGGGGCGAGGGTCTGCCGGAGGGTGGCGCGCGAGCTTTTTATGCGGGATCTGCCGCTTATCCCGCTCGCCCCGTCCAAGGATTATATTTATAAAAAAAGCATAAAAAGGGAAGGAATCATTAATCCCGCACGAGTAGGCCGGGGAGGAAAGCTTTTTCCTTCTATTTTTACGGCCACCGTTCCGCCACTGCCGGGTAAAAATAAGAATCACGCGCTCGCTGCGGCTCCGCGCGAGCAAGATTTTTGCCTGCCGTGCTCTGTCTTCTCCTCGTACAGTGGACGATCGGTTAACGAACAGTGTTCGGGCGAACATTTTCGCGAAAGATTTTCATGTTCAGACAAGGAAACACACGTTCAGATAACGAACACCTCGCGCCGCGACGTTGCGCGTAAGATTCGCGGAACTGTATTCCATATAATCCGACTGTATCTTATATTTTATAAACCGTATTTTATATAATGTCGTGTATTTTTATATGTGATATTATTTAAAGATTACACGCAATCTGAGTCCATTTTTGTTGATTTTCTAACTTTTCCATGGGAATCTACGGTGAGGTCGCGTCTTCGTTTTACGTCGTGAGTTGCTAGATGTTGTGTACTACACTGTTCACAAAAATTAGGGGATATTTCAAAACGAACATAAAGCGATAAAAAAAAAGAAGCATTTGATTCTTTTTTTCTTGTTAAACAAGAACATCAGAACATTTTCGGATAGCGAAGTCTTTGAACGAATCATGTTCGTTGACACTAAACGTAGCAGTCAAATGAACCGGTTATGAAATAAAAATCCTTTCGCGAAAACAGCACAGCTAATCGTCAATTTAATATAGGGAACAGTGCACAGATCTTTTTTCAGACAAGAGAGGAAATTTATATATTTTCATCTTTTTCTATGCAAGAGTCAAATCATTTTTATACGAAAGGAATGAGCTTGAGAATTTAAAGTCAAACTTCCACAAGTTTTCATTTCACGTTTCTACGAGCTAGAAATTACCAGCACCAGCCGCTCTGGCTGGCCAACAAGTTCTTCCTCCTTTAGATCATTTGTCGCGGTCAGTAAAGCAGCAACAACGCGCGTTAGAAAAGCTCCTCGCCTCGTGTTCTTGCCGCGTCCTCTGCAATTTCCTCCCAATCTCGTACACCGGCGAAACGTGTTGGCGCCGAATTCTTCCGTCGAGTAACAACGGAACCGCCTCCGTGATCATTCAGCCGATTTAATTACGTTTTTGCCCGGCGTTCCGCAATCCCGGTGGATTCGTCGACGATTTCTCGCGGGTAGCCGGCGAGTTCTTGCGGCGATTACAAGGACGGCCGCGTGCCTCGCTAATTGCTTCTGACTTCTACGAGTTATTGTCCCTTTTTGCCTCGTCGCGATTAGAAAACTGACTGGGGGAGGGGGGGGGGTGACTGGATGGGGTAAAAAGAGGGACGAATAGAAAAAAAAAAAAAAAAGAAAATGAAGGAAAAGACAGACACAGATATATACACTCCCGTCCACAAGTCACCGGACACTTGCTCATTTTGAGCTAAATAGTTACTAGACAAATATACTTTTCTGGATTAATTTTATTATACAAAGCCTTGTTACATGTTCTTTATTTACTCTGTTGTGCAATAATACTTGAAAACAAAATCGATATTTTACGCACATGGTCTGAATAAATATTTCAAAGTATATCAAAAATATGTATATATATTTAAAAAGTCAAATTACGATGTATCATGGGATGTATTGAACAAAAGACTTTGGAAATATGTCCAAAATCGAAAAGAAGACTCATGGAAGAAATTAGAGGAAGCGTGGAAAGAAATTCATTCCGAAATATTGTTAAAGTTGAAATATTGTTAAACGAAAGTATAGCCACGGTTACTTCTGGCCTACATATTTTCACAAAGATATAAGATACATTATGGTAACTTGGTAAGATATTTGACGTATAAACTGTTTGACATATGTATTCTAGATACATATGTAACAAGTAGTAATTTCGTTTCGTAAAATAAGCTATTTCGTCGAAAAATAATTGCCCGTACCTCATTTTGCCTTAGTGTCCGGTGACTTATGAACGGGACTGTATACATAGGGAGGCATGATTAGGCGAAGAATTACGGAAGCTATTGAAGCACAGTTATGCAAGGCTGCGGCAGGAGCGTAAAAACCGGGCGCAATCGTAACGACTGGCGCCTGGTAATGGGCATGCCTACGGCGAGTTATGGCAATAATTGTTTCTTCGCGTTTCGTAAGCTCATCTCTGTCTGTCTGTCGGTTGCGCGCTCTTTCGCTCTGCCGCGTGGCCGCGCCAGCGCCGGTGTCTTCTTCTTGCTCTTTTCTTCCACGACGTGCGCCAACCATCCGGGCGGCGGTGTGCCGCGAAACGTCGCAATTTAATTCCCATTAAATTTTACGATTGCGCTGAAAGCGTGTTGCGCAGCGCCGTTTTCATCACGCTTCGTCGTGGACTTTCGACGAGCCGGGCCGCTTTTAGCGAATTGTCACGCGATTTTGCGCCAACCCAGCCGCCCGTTCGCTCGTTTCGTTTCGTCGAACTTCGTCGAGCATTTCTTCGTCTGTTTTTTTTCGAAAATTCGTGGGGTAAAGTGACCTAAGGACTTTCAGCATTCGTTCGAAACCGAATCACTTCTCGATCTGAAAAAATTCAATGTCACCGAAGAAGTCGTGTGTTTCCTAAATGATTATTGAATTATTCTTTCATCGGTTTTTATTAATTTTGTTTACAAGTATCGTGCTTTGTGACATTTTGCAGAGAAAATTAACTTTGTTAAGTTTACAAATATTAAAAATGAAAAATAAGTATCACTGTCTGATTACATCGAATTTCGTTTTAATTCGTATGTCAAGGAATTAAGCAGATGCACCCTTTACACAAACCCTTTTCGCAAGATTTGGCAATTTCGTGGCACTCGTTCGCGAAGGAAACAAATATTTGGTTGTTTTATATATCGAGAAATTTAATTTATCACTAAAAATGTTGTGGATGGTCAATTTATGAATATATCAGTACTATGAAAGAAATATTTTAAAAGTTTGTTAAATAAAGTTTAAATTTACGATATTTTGGTTGTTTTATATCGAAGGGAGAAATTTAATTTATTACTATAAATGTTGTTGGCAGTTAATATATAAATATACTAAATATATAATATATAAATAATATATAAATACATATGAGTGTATGCTATAAAATAAAATACAGAGTGTTTCATAATTCATAGAAGACGAATGCTCGACTCATATTTAAATTTAATTTTCTCGAAAACGAAGCCTCCCACGCAATTTCGTTATTCTTGATTTTCGTCTCATTTCCAGCTATAGAGTCTACCTGACCCAACTTGTACCATGAATTATGAAACACCCTATATACATAAGTATTCCAACAATATTGTCGCTACGAAACGCTTAAATAGAGACTGTTTGCCACGACACACGGTGATTTCAGCGTCACGATGACTTGCTCGGCTGCGAGTCAGTATCTGTGCTGTTACTGCGTATCAACTCGTATAGATAAAAAGCGAAAATAATTCCAACAGCACAACGTTGTTAGGAATTAGTCAGGTTACGAGTCGTTCTAAAGTACTTTGACCAAGGACAACGATCTACAAGTCGCGAAATCGACAACGATTAACAATGTGGCTCGCAGTGGATCGAGAATTGAAACGATATTTTTACTTTTGACTCGTAAAAGACGTAGCAGTGAAATTCGACATAAATATTCATAAAAAATACTCCTTTCCAATAAAATATAGAACATGATATATTTCACGTTTAACTTCACAAACAAATCTATCAAATTGTTTCTACGTTCTATTTAATATATTTTTTAATTAGTTTAGATCATATATTGACGAAACGATCAGCGTTTAGCTAGTATTGCAGCCGTTATATTGCATCAATAATCGAGTAGAGAGTCTCGTTTTGTTTTACAATTATATTCCCGCAACATGACAATGTAAACAAAGATGTACATCTCTATCCTGTGAGAGATCCAAATCTGATCACGATCGAAATCGAATAGGATGCCCTGTATGTACATACACACGTTTGCGGAGAAACGAGGGGGGAAAAAGAAACCTTACGCAGCTGCGTGAAAATTTCGAGGTTTTCAGAGGGCGCAGCTGTGTGCATGGGCGGATAACTCAACGAATTTTCTTCCGATAATTCCTCTTATCAGGGTATTCGACGACCTATCGTCGAAGTTATCGGGGCAAGAGATAAGAACATCGCCCCATCACCCTCCTCCTCGTGAAAGTGCACGCGAAAGAGGGCCGTCTAGGTGCACTTTAACGATTCGTCCGCCCCATCGGCTCCGATTACCGTGTAAACGCCATGAAAAATTGTTCTGTTGATCGAACGGAGCCAGAGTTCACCGAGCATCGATCTTATCGGTGCCAGATTATCGGGTCCACCCCTCCGAACTGACTTTCGCCTTCCTCTATAAGTCATTCTCCTAAATCTTCCGCCGCCATATGTTCGGGCCTTTCCATCCAGCATCAATCAGGGGATCAAACTTTTCTATTTCCCCGCTGCTTCCCTCCTTCCTCCTCCTGATGCTCTTTCACAGATGCTGCTGCGAAGATCGTGTTTACGGTACGTAATTTCTCCTCCGCGGCTGTTCTTCGTTTTGCCTTCGACTCGGTGAAAAGTGGCAACGAGAGGTAGAAAGTGCCGTTTAACGTAGCGTTTATTGGCGGACTTGTTAAGACGCTTATTGACACTTTTACGGCGGCTGTCGCGTGTATACGTTTGGCTGGTTAACGAAGATGAACAAATGAGAATATCTGTCAACGATAGAGCAACCGTGTCTAAGAAATATTCCACGTGTAAATCGTTATACAATTCAGATGATAAATGATTGAAATAAATGGACTCGTGCGAAATTGATATTAATTTTATGCAGATAAGGGCAAGAATATTCGTATTTTTTTGAAGCCGACTTGTGGAAAAGACTAAAGTCTGAAATCGATTGTTGTAGCGTTAAAATAATAAAATTGTACAATTATTTATAATACTTTTATAATGATAGTTCTATCTTCTGTAATTCTTACAGGCAACTGTGTTTCAAATATCCCGCCGGGAAAGTGTTAACAGTATAAAACTACTTTCTCGTGTAACTGAGTAACGCGGTAAATGAGTATCAATTTTATTACATAACTATAACATTCATTTTTACGTACCCTATTTATAACCTTAATATTTAATATTAACCTTATATTTAAAATATATTCCGTATTTTATGGAAGATAGTGTACATACTTTCACATCTTCTACATCTATACGTATAGAAGCGAAAGACAAACATAGATACGTTCTGTGTTGTACGAAGCCAAGAGCTCAAAAGATTAAAACTAAATAAATAGTTGTCTTTAACGAAACAGAATAATATTTAGTTAAATAATACGTATAAATGGTATGAACGATATAAATCTTCTGTCCAATTTATCTTTTAGAGATCTTGGAGGAAAATATTATTTCTTGTTTCTGACATTAAAAATACAACGAACAAGATTGCCTTACTTAAATACCAGGTCAATTTCCTTGCAATTTACAACTAGTTCTGTATAGCGATGTGCATTTTAATCCTAGTGCCTTGCAGCGATATGTGGATAAATCGTACATTAATTCATTCTCCCTTTATTTCTCAATCTGTTCCTCTTCGAATTTTGTAATCATCGTCATTTCTCCTCGAATCTTACCAATCATCCTGGTATTTCTCACTCAGGTACAATTTTCTCGATCGGTAAATAACCAAGTTAATTGAGAGTTAATGCAAAAGTATATTTTTTACGTCGACTGAAGGAAACGCGTCGCAAACGAGTCCTTTTCAAAACTACCTCAATCCTGTGTTATACACAGACAGTAGCGCAATTTTTAGTCGCTGCTGTATTTCTAAAAGGCACCCATAAAATAACAAAATATTCCTATATACTTGCAGTTATTTTTTTTTTTTTCCACCTCTCTCGACGTTCAACACACCGACGGTCGAGATAACACGCTCGTGTGTCCCCGAGGTTCTTTCATTCTTCGTCGAATCAATAGAGAATGTCGCGTCCTACGTCACGTAAGAGGAAGAAAAGCGAGAGAAAAAAAAAAGGAAGAGAAGAAGAAGAAGAAGAAGAAGAAGTGGCGACGATAGCGGCGTATTAAAAGTTCGCCTTGACACGGTTGCCGGCGGGCTCTCGTCGAGAAAGAGGTAACGGGATTAGAGGGACGGTCGCGTTTCGCGTTGCGAAAATCGCGTCGAAAAATCGCGTCGAAAAACCTTTTCCCTTTCCTTTCGTCGTGAGCGTGCGGCTGCACAATTGGTCGATGCACTTGTCGCGATACACGCCGCGACTCGCGACGATCGAGATTGATGTCACGGGCCCGGGGACCTCCGACGCTCTTGGCCCGATTCCCAAGCGGGAGAGACGCGGTGGCAACCTCGACGTGTGTCGCGTGTCACCACCATCACTTGTGTGTGTGTGTGTGATTCGTGTTTTTCGATGGAAATCTCGCGACATCGCCTCGCCTTTCCGCCCGATTGCAAGACAAGATTGCGAGACTATCGCGGTCTCGCGTAATTCCACGTGAGGCGTGTTGGAAACGTGACGGATCCGCTCGCCAACCGAGACCACGCAGAAGGTGACTTTATTTTCGAGCGATCGGACGATACCAAATCTCCTCGCACACGTTTCGATACAAATCGCGCGCGAACATATAGGTTTTCGGAGCAACGAGCTTAAACCAGCTTTGACTGGCTCTCTTTCCTACTAATCGTATTTACTTCGTTCTTTCTTCTCTTCTGGCCAAATATTTTTTCGGGGTGCGCTACGTTGTTTAGAATGAAATAAAAGACGAATGAAATGCTGATCATAAATTGAAATAAACAAACGTTTACATATGCAACGAAGGAATAAGTTAATACGAGTCAATTGGATTATAAGATTGCACGAGAGTGTACAGTCGAGAACTGAGACTGAACGGTATTAACAAAAATATGAGAACACTATTATTCAACTACATATTTGCAATCGCTTGAAATCATGAATTCTACGTTAGTTTAATTTAGTAAAGCAGTAAAATGTGTTATAGAAAGGAAATATGGCGACTCGGTGTAAATATTCCTGACCTTTCGTAACTCTGAAGGACATCATTTACCATACGATTGAATTCGTTCTGGCGGCCATCTTAGTTGTCATATGAGAAACAAGCAAAAAAAAAAGAAGAAGAAAAGTAGCATTCTATATAAAAAAATTAAGAGTCAGCTTAATTTCGTGAAAAATATTGCAAAAATTGTTATACACTGATGTGTTGGTCGTAGTAAACCGTACAGATTTGTCCTTTGCCATTTTTTCCTCTTGTTTACTTTTTTTTTGGAGAAAAGCTACATACACTATATATTGACAGATTACGAGACCATGTGTATACGTCTTTCTTATATATTGATAAACGAGGACGTACATACATATACAGGACGTTTCGCGAAAACCAGGCCACCTGAATATCTTCTCTGTTAGTAATAGTACAAAAATCGTGCCTGACGTGACTTCAACTGATCGAGTCGAACGGAAGGACTATTCTTTTTATCACTTTTCAACGTCTTCTTCAAGGTTACCGTGGATCTTTTATGCAGGAAACGTGTATTTTTTCCCATTCCAGCTCGCTGAAAAAATACCTTCAGACATACGTTTACGATGTGACCTTCGTATAACCTCGGTCCTCAAAACTTTTAAATCAACGTGAAACTTACGTTGAGCGAGACTCCACGATTGAGACAACAGAGAAGTGATCTTGAGAGCGTAAACAAATACTGTTACTGTTGAGAAGTTGATTTGTATAATGTCGTCATCTATTAATATGCAGCATATATTAAGAGTTTGTGGATGTCGCGATCGATGATCTTTTGTTTGAAAAAGAAGACTAGCGTATGTACAACATATGGCCGGACGCTGCACGTGCTTCTTGAGTGTGCTTCGACGAATATAGAAATCAAATAATAGATAAATATATTCTCCATAGTTTAATACAAATATATTGCAGTGAATTATACTTATTTATTCTTCAGTTATTTACCATTATATGAAATTCGTTTTACTATTTTACTACTCGTTTCTCTCAAGGACTTCTTTCACTGTTACTTCTCTCGATATGTATCGGCAAGTGATTCACAACAAGTTGCTCAATGAAACTCATTTTTTCACTCATGGAAATATACGGAGCTCGTTCAACTGAAGCTCAAAGCACGAGCTTCTTATCAAAGAAAGATTTCCAGAACGTATTTGTCCATCTGCTGAAAAATGAGCGCAAACGTCGCGGACGAACGTCGTGTAGAGCGGACGAGGTTAATCGGCGTGACCCGGCGAGATTCGTGTGTACCGAAATCGTCCGATTGCCCGTTGCCCACCCGTTCAATCTAAATCGTCGTCGCTTCGCAATTGCTTTCTCACGCTGCGCAGCTCGCCCTTAAACCGGACCTCGGACGCGCGCGCGAGTTACGCGTCTCTCGCTTCGAGCAGTTGAAACGTGCACGATAGTAAAAACTGGGAGAAAGTTGAGGTTTCCAGCCCTAACGACCCTCGCTCGGGCATCGCCCAAATGGAACATCGTAACAGTCGATGGAGGTTGCCTAAACATCCGTCGTTAAATAAATCGAGCTCAGTAAGCAGATTGCACGCCCTTTGAAACGCGTGATGCCGGGGATCTTTGCATGTTTCAGCAATTTGAAGGCGCAACCAAGGGCCAAGGAAACGGGCGTAGGAGTGCTTGCTGAACGACTTCGATTTGCTTGCGGAAACTTCTCGTATCTTGAGAGTCTCATTCTCTCTCGCCGTTGCGCCGGTATTTTTACGTTTCACGGGCGAAGAAGTGTCGGGGCAGAAGTAGCAAAGAAACTGGGCGCGCAGGTGCGCCAGCTCCCTGTTAATTAATGCTAATACGGATAACGAGTGTTGGTTACTTTGTAATTCGACGACGGTTTAGCACCGCGAAAACCGTTATCCCGGACTCAGCCGAAGGATTTCGCCTTTCTTTCTCTGATTTCCTCTCCGAGGTGCTGCTTTCCGCGGTGTCCCAGCGAAAATGGGATAGAAACGCGCCAACCCGACGGCGGGCAACGAGGGGACAGAGGCATTAATCTCGCCGCTTTGCGCAGGGCTATTGTCCCCGACATCGCGATAAAATTCAACGGATGACGATCGTCATCGTGAAACGACGCGCGTGCACGCACACCGCGTCGTGAGCGTATTCCACGCGCTAAGCTTTCTTTTGTACGCGCTCTTCGAGTTCCGAGTCGCTTGAATGCGCGCGTTTTGCACGCGGGCTGCCTCTCACAATCGACACAATCGAGCTCAAAGGTCTTGGCCCCGGCAAGGTACCGTCCTTTTCCAACGATACTTCAAAACTTACACGCTTTGTAATTTAAATCCGAAGTTTGTTCGAAGTCTCTCGATTCCTAATTCAGGACGCCTGACCCGAAAAACCTCTTCGTGCTTCTTCTTTTCTATTCCTGTCAAAATACTTCGTGTTCTTTTCTTTTTTTTTTTCTTTCTTTAGCTTCTCCCTTTATTTTTAGCTTCTCTTCGCCTTCGGCTCACGGCCGAGGAGAAGAACAAAGGAATGAAATTGACCCGATGACTCCGAGAGTTGAACACGCGTCAGCCCACAGGCACAAATACGTCTATAAAACAAACTGCTCGGCCAAGCATCGGCCAAGCGTCTAATCGCGATTCCAGCGGCGAGTAAGAGGGCGTATTTTAATAACAAATTCCTCCCCCGGGGGGCCTGAGTGACGCGTGGGCTTTCTATTCGAGTAATAGATTCGGCCAGTGCGTCTACCTTCCAGGGAAAATTCCGATCGTGGCACGTTTACAATCGGCTCGCATTCCTTCGCGTTCCGCGTCACTCGTCCGCCGCTCGCCCGGAACATTCGCGTAAGAATCTGACGCCTCGTGATCGGCTCAGCTGGTTCAGCGCCTCCATCTTCTTCCTTTCGCCATCGTGTCTCCTGATTATTATTATCAGCGAAACCTGAAGCTACGACTTATTCCTATTAGAAATTGACGGGCAATTTGTACACCAATTATTACTTAATTCAATTAAAATAATTAAATTAATTTACTATTAAATCTTCTTTCAAATTAATATTAAAAATAATTATCCAAAAATAAAATTTTTTATAATTCATTTATTCTTAAATATACTATATTTTGATTTAAAATATTATTTTATTAAATATTTATTTATATAATTTTTATTCATAAATTATAATAACAATACATAAATAAAATTTAAGTATTTCCTATCGTGGATCATCAAATTAAACAATAAATTTCCCTAAAAAGATTAAAAGGCCGTCATATTACTTTATTTTAATGATTCAACGTTTAATTGTAAAATTATTTATTATATTAATATAATAGGGTATCTAATCCTAGTTTAATATTCAATTTTATTATTTTTTAATATACAAAATTATATTATATTAATAATTTAAATTTCACCTATAATTATTAATTGTTATATAAATTATTTTATATTAATAAAAATATAAGTTTAACTGCTATTGCTGGCACTTTAATTTACAATTATTAATTTTAATTCCCTAATTTAACTTTTCAGACCAGTTGCGAATCTAAGATTAAACGTCGGATCTTCCCGCATTTTGAAGAATTTGTTTCGTGCTTCAGATATTCGACGCGACAAAAATCGATAGAAAAATTGCTTCTATTGAAAGACAAATGCATCGTTGTCGATTGTGCCAGTGTAGATGCGTCTGACGTGTACGCCACGTCATCGAATGCAATGCACGCGCAGCGTGTAAGCAAGACAGTATTGAAAAATCTGCCTCGACGTTTCCAAATGCCTCGGAAAATGGAACGAATCCGGGGGAACCTTAGCAAAATCGTTTCCAAGGACAATATCTCGAAATCGAAATTACAGTCTTCGTTGTATGAACGTTCTGTCATTTGAACTGTGTATTCCCTTATTACAATATATACGTAATGTATATATTCGCAATGATTCAGTTTGAAA
The DNA here is from genome assembly GCA_036937485.2 of Tetragonisca angustula. Taxonomy (NCBI): domain Eukaryota; kingdom Metazoa; phylum Arthropoda; class Insecta; order Hymenoptera; family Apidae; genus Tetragonisca; species Tetragonisca angustula. Next base: position 61,865 of record JAWNGG020000271.1, on the reverse strand, counting down.
TTGAGATATTATCAATTGACGTGGTATAAAATTACACGATAACTTATTAATTGAGTAATTGCTTTATATAGTACTTGCTTATGTAATGAGCACTCGTTACTGTATAACTTATATAATAACGTCATCAAAGCGAAAACGCGTAGTATTAAGAATTGAAAAGGAAAGTGAACGCAATTAAAGAACTTGAATGTGGGGAATGTGCAACAAATTTAGCACAAAAATATAGTGTTGTACGATTGACCGTCACTAATATAAAAAAAAAAAAAATCGATAACTATTAAAAATTGCTTGGATTAAACGCAAACGGTAGATACTTTTAATTTAACCTAATCTAGAAAGTATTTGGAGTAAATGCAAACAGTGGATTCTTCTAACCTAAACTAAAATCTGAAGCTATGGATCAGAAAAGTGATTTGAAACGTCTGTACGAAAACAATTTGCTACGAAAGTTTTTGCTAGCTACAGACGTAATTACGAACAAAAAAAAAAAAAAACGTAATTAAAATTCAGAAAAAGGTAAGTTTAAAAGACCTTGCTCTAACGCGGTAGCAAATCGATTCGATTGAAAACGAAACACTGAGTATGGTGTAAACTTTTGCTGCACGAAGTAGAAGAGAATGAGGAACTGGAATGAAACGGAAATGGGATGGATGAAATTATTGCAACGGTTGCGATAAGTCCAGCGTAACAGAATGGCAGCAATCCGATAAAAATTACAATGATCGAGCTCATTCTACCGACAAACTCAAATTCGCAAAATCAAAAACTGAACAGTGATGACGAATCCATTCATGTATGCACACGTTGATGTACATAGTTTTAGAAACAGGATTTAATTAATTTGAAACTCAAAACGATCGTGATACCACAGAATTAACACTGTGTTAATTGTAAAAAAAAATTACACCGTCAAATTTAGCTGTCAGAAAAATTTGAGATTCACAGGTTTGATTGTTCGAATCTTGTTAAAGAAAAAGGGGACTGAATTTAGTTAACGTCGTTTTGTTTATTACGTTGGAAATATATTCAGAATCAAATGTGCCGAGTGATCAATCAAATTCACGATACTTTGCGTGTCCCCAATTATTACACATAATAGAATTTCTACCCAACTTTTCACGATTGTCGTTCACTTGAAATTATTTATTTTTTACAGTCATTGTTACTGATTTTATACAAATTGCTCAGAATGGCGACCCTTTGCCTCTGGTAAGCGTGCTTCGATGGACCGCTGCCCATCAACAAGGTTTATCGATACGTACGATTACATTTTACAAGTGCTCGCGTAAACTCGAACGGCAGTGCTTGCGAAACGCGGATTCCAATGGCAAAACAATCCGTCTTCGCGCGCGTTGGAACAATGCTGAGGGTGGGATCGCGTGGCGGTAACCGGAGGCAACGGTTCCAAGTAAGAATGTCAAGTCCGAATAGAGAAATATTATGCGATTCACACCTGTTCGAATGAAAGCAGGCCGCGTCAGAGCGTTTAGAATTCCTCGGGTGGAGCGTCACGCGTCGCATTCCGTGTCGCGTCGCGTCGCACGTTCACACACAGCGGGGCCCGGCTACTTTGCTGTCAGTTTTTAATCGGATCGAGTTGACATTCCAACGGCTGACGAACAATCGTTTCGCTGGCGATCGCGTGGAGAGTGGACAGGCAGGCCGAAGTTAGTTTCCATTCAGAACGAAAAATTCTTGCGTCACCGATCGAGAACCGATCGACCTCTGATCCCGAATATTTACTTTACGATTCTACGTACGTACGTACATACTTGCGTGCGTAGTTACGTGGTCTACGGGCCAGAGCGACCTAGAAGTTTCTCCTGGGCTCTTATCTCTGGCAGGAAAGTTGAATGAAACGTTATCGATATGTGTTTTCATTCACGACGCGAAGAACGTCGAGCTCGAGGGAAGTGTATCCAGCAAATATTTGACTTTAACGCTTTCGGTCCGGCGGGGGATCTGAGAATCCCCGGGCCTCTGTGTATAATTTCAAAAATATTAAATGGAAGGATGTTTCCCGGCGTCCTTTCATAGAAATTATACCAAAGATTTAAATTCCGAGAATTCTGTTAATTTTTTTTTCTTCATCTTTTCGTTTTGTAAGTATTTCTCTTACACTATCCTCTACTAGGATCTGTTTGTTGCCCAATCGGCTATTTTAAAATATATCACATTGAACATATTATGATTTTGACACAGAATATTGATTCTTTTTCTCTTCGTTAATCCAAATTACGTTATCTTTTCTGAAAATATCTTTATATTCATTCACGTAACCCTGTTACACTCGGTTACCAGTTTATCTCAGCAAGCTTGAACGAAAAATCGTAATTCACTCGAACTGTCGTAATAATTTTCTGCCAAGCAAAGACACTCTTAAAATTCCTTTTGTTCTGTGTTTCATTGGAGGAGATTCAGGGAAAAGAAAAGTTTTATCCCGGACTGTAAGGATTAAACGACCAATGCGATTTTCTCTGTTATTAGATCGTGTGCTCTTGGCACTGTGATACTTCACATTTTGGTTACTTACACGGCACACCGTGCGAGGAACGTTTGTAAAGCCTTGGGAGAGATCGATCTGGATTATTAAAAGCAAAGGCAAATGACAAGGTGGCGAGACGATTTGCTCGCGAGAGTACATACACTGCCGATACAAATTGCTCGGCTTGGTTCATACGTAATTCGCGATAATAATTTACGCTCTCTCTCTTTCTCTCTCTAATTACATCCACCATACTCTGCCCTTTGCTAAGTGTACTAATAACACCGAGACAAGGGGTGGCCGGTCCGCTTTACAAATCTCACATTTACATTTACGACTTACGAGCTAGTGGCTCGTAAAGCAGCTGAACGTTAACGATAATTGCGCCTTGGGTCACGCTCGCCCTCTATATATCGTTTCTGATAAATTCCACCTTTAATTAATTCGCGCCACCGTTTGCCCTTCCGCGACCTTCGTTGCAACACCGCCTCGTCCGGTTGTCGTTGCTTTCGTCCGATACGCTATCAAAACCGAAATCAGTGGTCTCTTCTTTCTTAAACAGATCGTTGGAAAAGTTGTTGAGAACATTTCACTTCGGCATCGTTGGTCGTTCACGTTTGGACAGACTTCGAAAAAGATTGTCAAGAATACCTTTCACTTCGACGTCACTTGTCGAGGGACTCGCCTCAGGTCCTTAGCAGCGCTGCAAATTTCTAAAAACTTCCAAGAGAAATGTCAATTCAAGTAGTAAATCTTAAACACGCCGTGATGTCTGCAGTGGCCATCACAAACTCACATACACCAAGTTTCCAATGTTCGAAATATTTTTCGTACTCTTTCTAATATTTGGTATTTATGGATTGTCGCATATTTTACAATACAACATAATATAATTTATTAATAATGATATAATAACACAATACACAATACTAATATACAGTACTAATTAACAAACATCTTTGTTGTATAAATATTTTATATTTATTGTATTTAATTATATTATGCGTTGCATTTACTGTAAATGCAACTATAACGTCTATTTTATAATAATTTACTTTTCGTAAATATTGTGTTTATTGTATACAATTTATAATTCACATTTGTCCTACTGTTTTTTTATTATACAAATGTACATTACAGAAATATGTTACTTGTCCTAAGATTTCTGCGTAAGTTTGCGGCCGCCATTGTACAGGCGTACGCGTACGTACGTTTTACGACTCGCGTGAATCAGATGAAACGCGCAGGAAAACCACCTTGCCTTAAACCATCGGTATCGCGATCAAGCATATACCGCGATCCATAAAAGGGGTCCAAGCGCGTGCATCCATTATGTCGGCGCGTGTTTCGCTAATGAATTGAATTTCTAGCACGGCGGAGCACGCGTAATCGTCGCTCGTTTTCACGCCGTGAAAATTAATTAACAGCGAGATAAATTTCGCGGCGTAACGCGCGGTCTTCGAGAGGCCGCCTCGCGACAGATTTAATCGTGATTTATTAACACGGGGCCCGATCGCCCTTGCGCTCGAGGAGTCGCCTTCTATCGAGGCGCGCCACCGCTTGATTGTAATCGTAATGCACGCAGTTATTGTTGGCCTCTCGTAGGGAGCGAGATTAACGAGACCCGTGTTAGAAGCTCTATCGACGCGGGCCTCATCTCCGCCCGATGACACATTTTCTTTTCCTTCCTCGAAAGTGTCTTTTAAGCGCCTCGTCGATGATTTATCACTTTCAATTGGCCCCTATTCTACCCTTTTTGGATTTTATTGGTTGAATATATATATATAATATTATTATTATTGTTATTATTATATAATATATATAATTATATTAATAATATACATATAATGTATATATTATTATATAATAATATATATAATATATAAATAAATTGTTACATTTACAATAAATATAATACATGATATTAAATACAATATATATAATACAATGATTAAAAAATATAATAATAATAAATATAATACAATAATTAAATACAATAAATATAAAAAAAAATTAACAATTTATAGTTATACACTTGTACAATTCGACGTTTGTTCAAAAGCACTGCAGCTCGCGTAGAATCCAGTTGACTCTTCTTTTTAAAATTTAACCTGCATTGAGTCCGACAGTGAGATATAAATAAATATAAAACATATTAGCAATTTATACTATTTATAATTGTACACTTGTACAATTCAATTTGACTCGCATAGAATCTAATTGACTCTTCCTTTTTTTTTATAATTTAACGTGTGTTGAGTCAGACAGTGGGATAATTAATTTTGCTTGCAAGAATGAATTGAGTGTGATTGCTATGTGCAGATTTATTTATAGTCTTCTGGCAGCACTCTTGTTCCTCCTGGGGATTTCGTAAGTCCTAGAAGGTCCTAGAAGATCTTTTGTTTTATGCTTTTTCTTCTAATATGAATTCTACCGTGCTGCCGACTTTCTTAACACACTTTCCTCTCCCGCCTCATTTCGATTTGTCAGAAAACATAAATGCAGAAAAACGTGCTGGGAAAAAGGAGCAGCACTCTTTCTCGTCGAGCGGACTAGAGACATTTGTAACGTAATCGTAAATTGGCCGCGATTGCAACAGTAGAATAGAATCCTCTAAAAACTCTAGCAATAAATGTCGTTCCCTTACGGGGGAATCCGACGATATGTTTCGCCTTTGAAAGTGACTGTCGCGTGCGAAATTTCACCTCGCGCGATTTTAGAGGACAAGAGGATCTCAGGAGAGTGCATCAGTATTTTCTGATAAATTCTACAGCGTCCTTAACTGTTGCTCGTAGCGTAACTTTCTGGAAATTTTCAGGTGGACTTGGAAAGAGAATCTCTTTTGTCTCGCGTCCTTTTGAACAGAAAATTTCAAGTGGCGTCTCTCTCTCTCTCTCTCTCTCTCTTTCTACCTCGGCGAAAATTTCGTCCCGCGTGGAAATCGTTGTCCGTCCGCTCGGCGAAAAATTTAATTACGTCGACGACGACGACGTCGTCGCAAACGATGCGAGATCAAGAATATACCGATATAACGGCGGAGTCAAACTTTCCGCGGCTTCCAATTACGATATACTAATACCGGATACCAGAAGCTGGACGATGGGCGAGCTGGCGCTTTTCTAATAGCTGCTGGCGTAAAATTCAATTTTATGCCAGAGTAAACGCGATATCCGACGCGATCCACGCGAATAGTTTCCAAAGTTCGCCGCTGAAAAAAAAAGAAAGAAAAAAAAAAGATGTAACGTCATCGACGAGCATCGATCGGGCTGAGTAGTATACCTCTGTATAATTGTTCGCCGCGCCTCGGTTTAAATTAAAAAAACCAAAATCGATTTCAATCGCGATTTACGTAATCATCTGAGAACAACAGCGAAGAGCACTGATAATTCAAACTGACGTGAAACTTTGAAAAAGTGAAGTAAAAGTGTAAAAAAATTCACGCAACGATAAATTTGGCGTCGTTTCTCGAATGTGAAGCCACTATTTCGACAGTCGTGAGTTTGTTTTCTTCGTAGATTTCACATTGGAAAGAATACTTTTAGTATCACTTGGTCAAAATTCGAACACTGAAAAACTCTTTTCATAACTAAGATCCGTTATTATGGAAGATTAAAGTGTCCTCTTTGCTGTAATTCTTTTCATAGTTTTATTTTTTGTTTCGTTTCGTCATCAATTTCTTGATATTTCTGCGGACGTTTGAATTTTAAAGAGAAGAGTATCCTACATGATGTGAAATCGTTTTCGAGGGAAAGAAAAAAGTACGAGCGTTAAAGTCGAAGTTTCACGCTTTGAAACGAGATTAAGTGAATCGTTGCGAGATTATGTCAGTTTGAATTGCAGTTTAAATTACAATAAAAATAAACTTTGATTGTTCAACAGAAGCAAATTTACAACTTTTTTGAAACTTGTTCGTTCATGAAATATTATGGTTACAACTTTCGTCGGTACGTTTGATCACAAAAGTAGAAAAGCCCCGTTGTCGTTTGTATTTCTGGATGCTTCTTCGTTAATTTGCCTTTGACCAAAGTGGAGGAACTCGCGCGCGCGTGCAAAATCCCAGATAATACATTTGGCTACTTAGTATGCGACTCTATTACATATTCCGCACGCAGAGCCGTAATTTCTGCTTGTTTACGTGAAATGCGTAGCTTCCTCGTCGCTCAGAGACACGGGCGCGCATTCCAAATTTTATCTGCTCGCATGACTCGCGTCACGTAACTCGTCTACTACGTCGTTTTAACGGAAACCAGCGTGCCTGAACTTTGCATTTACGATTTCTTTCTGGAGTCGTCGCTGCTTTCCGCTAATTTCTGCCAACTTGATTACAGAACGTAATTAAAATAAATAGAGCGTGATTAAGATCAAAGTGTCTTCTTTCGATCTACGTATATATGTAGAGAGAGAGAGTGTTCTGAATTTAAATGTCAAAACTTTGGAGATGTGTATAAAATTGACAGGGAAAATAGAAGAATTTTCGATTTCTTTCTGGAATTGTTGTCACTATCTGCCAACTTGAATACAGAACGTAATTAAAATAAATAGAGCGTGATTGAGATCAAAGTGTCTTCTTTCTTTTTTACACAGGGTGTGTACTTCGGGGATGCGTATAGAAAATCGATAAAGAGAAAAGAAGTCATTCAGAGATTTGCTCGTTTTTTGCACCGTCTTGGAGAAAATCGCGAAAAAGGAAAGAAAAGAATTTTCACTTTCTCATTTGTTCGATGTTCTGATCAATTCTAGAGAGAAGCTGACAGATCAAATCGTAGTTTGGTGTATCAAACGTCATTAGAACAGCTAATCTAGCTGTAGTCAGAGTGGTCAATGTTTCGATTCAATGCTAGTATTGCATTTTGAACAGTATCTTCGTTAAATAGACGATAATGATGCAAATGGTAGTAAATGACATTATAAGACAACACGGATAATAAAATAAGAAAAGAAACGAAAATTTTCTTGCTTCTTCTCTCGCGGTATTCTTCGAAACGAAGCAAAAGCGGTGCAAATCTCTAAAGGACATCGTTTTCTTAGTTCATCAGTCCCTTTCACGCTCTTGAAGTTCTCGACATCTAAATTTCTGCACAGGAAATGTAAAAAATTTGAATTGATCGAGGGAATATTCCTTCAACATGTTCCTTTGGAAACACGCGAGCGAATCTCAGTAATTCCACGAAAGACGATTCTCGAATTACTCCATTCTCCGGAGTAACGAGCGAAACGAAGCGGATGAAGAACCAGTCCAGTTCCGGTGAATCCGGTGACACGTGGTGCGTTATCTGCGAGTCTCGTTGTTTCTCTACGCGGTTATCAAGCAGCTAATCTCCATCTCTCTCTCTCTCTCTCTCTCTCTCTCTCTCTCTCTCTCTCTCTCGGGGCAAACACGGAAAGGAGAAATGAAAACGGGAGACTTTTTAGCTGACAATGAGTCTCTCGGCGCTTGTTGATGATCCCGCGTGGCCTTGACGGGGCGAGATAGAAAGTAGCAGGAACAGCTACACCATAGACACCACGTGTCGCGTCTAGACGAGATTGCGAGAAGTCTGTGGTCACGCTTGAGGTTAGATTCGCCTCCGACCGTTCGTTCTTCTTCCACGCGTCCTCCTCTGCTTCTGCTTCACCTCTTCGTTCGTTCTCCACGCTCCGGCCTCGGATGACATCGACGTCTGTCGGGCATCATTGCCACCCTGTAACACGAGAGGGCCTCCTCCACTTCCCCGTTCCTCTCACGGCGTGTTTCGCGCGTTGCGACATCCGCCGCCGCTTTCTCGCCACTGACATTTTTCCATATGATACGTGGGAGATGCACGTCTCGAGAGCATTTTCTTTTTTATGGGAAACGTTTCTTCCTTTGGGGAATCGTTTAGAGGAGACTCTGAACCAGGTGCATGATTCATGATTCCTGATGGCGCATACAGCCGTACCAAGTTTTGATAATAAATGAAGAGAATAATATGAGATGTAAAAATATTGAAATTAATTTCGACTATCTTCAGAATTCAGTTCATATATCGTCACGATTCCGTTAGTTTTTTAAAAGCAAAATTTGGCAGGCCTCCCTCCTGTTTCCTAGTGACGTTGACTTGAATCTTTTGCAAGATTCTATCTTTCGAAGCTTCTCCAAACCTTGGAAAGTTTGCACAAAAATATATACATAAGCCTGTTAAGTATCTATATATAGATGCGAACAAGCTTTTTCATCCGTGAATTAGGAGTAATGTTATTTTTTTCAAATTTAATAAACATTGCAATCTGATGACAATAATTTAACTTATTGTAACATAACCTATATTCTAGTTGAATATATTGACATTCGGTGCGTTTATTGTTAAATTTTGAAAAAAATATGAGTGAACCCTATAAAGATGGAAGAGCAAAGTATGAATAAATCCCGTGCTTTGTGAGTTTCGAAAACATAACAATGCCACCAATGCTACAAATGCCATTTCCTGGTGTATTCGATACCAGGACATGTTCAGCGTTGGTTTAAACAAATTTAAGAACGATGATTTCAATTTTTTTCGACGGTGTAAAATCTGGAAGACCTGTTTGCTTTCACTTCAAAATCATCCTCATTTTACAGAAAGGGAATAGAAAGTTTGTCAGAGAGATGGGTGAAGATTGTCAATAACGATGGAGATTAAAACTATAGATTAAAACTGCATTAACTCTTAAATAAAATAAAATTTTGCACAGTATCAAAATACGACATTACGAAATGAGGTTACAGTCTGAAAACAAAGAACATTGCGTTCTCGAACCGCAGCTCTTTCGAATAAACGTCGATTTTATAATTCTTCTTTGCAACAGATAAACCGTTGATGAATATAAACTTCGTCATAGCAACGATAACCAATCACATCACACGTACATATGTGACGCTGATTGTGAGCTTTTTTCTAATGAATCGGCTGTGTCAACGTTGGTTCTTACGTATCGTACAAGCGCTTAATGCATCTGACGCTAGTTCGCGGACCATAACGAGTGACCGAACCGTATACAATAATTCGTCGCTTTCGTTTTCTTTTCTACTCGTCGGTATGATATCACTGGATAGAAATTACTGATTAGTAATAAATTTATTATTTGTTTTGTCGGGGTTATACTTAAATATACTTAAAACTGAAAAAAGTATTGCAATTTTGGGACAAAAATTTCTCGACGTGCGTGGCAAGAGGTTAACTACTTGCGTTGGCAACTGATTGCGGACCGTAACGAGTGACCAAACCGTTGTTGGATTCCGTGTAATGGAGTCAACACGCTCATAATTTTGAAGAGTTTATTGCTTGTTCGTGGTCGTATATGATGTAGGATGATATAGAATGATATAGAATGTTCTGTGATCTTCTAGTCTGTCTCTCTCTACTGTAGTATTCTATTCTGTACAACTTTACTGTAGTATTCTGACTCTCTACTGTAAAACATGTCCTTATATATATATATATATTTGGTTATCATCCTCAAGTGGAAGGGGAAGGAGCATGGATGACCAACTATTTTATCTTGCCCTTATGACTAACTATTCACAGTCCACTTTTATGTGGACTGTTGCTAGCTCGTTGTCATTATTAGCATAGATCCGATATTGTCTGGTTTGGTCATCCAACACCGTATACAATAATTCGTCCTCTTTCTTTTTCTTTTGAACTTGCCACTGTGATATCACTAAATAGAAATGATTAAGAAGCAATAAACTTATCGTTTGTTTCACATTTAAATATACTTAAAACTGTGAAAATGTTGCGATTTAGGACAAAAAATTCTTGCGTGGCACCGTCATTCCAGCGCAAGAGGTTAGGAAATTCCAACGGGTCCCAGTGACAATGCTACGTCGAATCGTCAGCCGAGGAACCGTTGTTTCCCCCCAAGCCACGTTCACTGGCTCGGATGGAGCTGGCTGGATCCCTGTTTCCGAGAACGAAGTCGAAACGAACGCGAGGACCAAGCAAAAGCCGGTCGTCGTTTCGTTCAACAAATCAAGCGAGCCTCGGGGCGCAGCGCGGCGGTTTCGAAGGATCAAACGCCTTGGGACTCCATTCTGAAAAAGCTAGAATGACTGGTCGGAAAGAGGCTGGGTGTCTAGCTTGTAACTCGAGGCCGGTTGAATCACGACGTCGGCGCCTAAATTTCTGAAAGGCTGCCCGAGCGTTCTAAATGGCGCTCGGGGAGCGCTTCTTCGGCGGGATGCTCCCACGCGTGAACAACCTGTTCACAGGCGACGTTGGAACGCGCACGTATACGACACCTCGTGGAAAACTCGTCGGCGATGGCCCTCGTTTCACCTCGAGTTTATGCCGATGGTCACGTACACCCCGGCGTGGCCCACCTCTTTCTTCGCCTCGAGTGCTGGTGCGCACGAGCGGCGATCGGACTCGATAATGCCTCGTCTTGCAGATAAGTCTGTGAAAGGTGACAGAAACCATCGTTGGATTTGTTCCGCTTCGATCTTTCGACTTCTGAGAGGTGTCCAGGTCTCTCGATATTGTTCGTCGTTGTAGCTGCCCTTTTGAGTTTGTACGAGCCTCGATGTTCCGTCGAATGGCAAATTGAACAGTCGAGAGAGCGAGAGAAGCTGGTGGAAAAAAGGTGAATGGGAAGAGCGTACAAGGCTGTCGATTCTCTTTGGGATCTTAATGAGACCTGCGAGCTCCTAGCGACTGTTCTCGGGGTGGCAAACAGGACCTGAAACAGAGAAAGAGGGAGAGAGAACGGGATGGCTACACAGGTAAACAGGATCCTAAATCATCCGGCGAACCACCATGGGATATCGTTATCGCCCGATCTTCTCCGAGACAGGCGTTTCTTCAATCGGCCGACATGAAAGCTCAATAACGAACCGCGGGCCCTTTTGGGACCAGCTATTGTCCTCCTGTTTCGCCAGTTCATTCTTGGAAAGCTTATGAAAGGTTACAGACGACTTGGCACGCTTCTTGGTAAATTTCGGATGCGGTAAGAGGCGGCAGTTTTGTTCTCTCCAATCTCTCTCCACCTGCAAATATTGACGCTGGCGTTTGGAAACGGTAGTTTTGCACGCGAAAACATTTTCTTCAATTTGCCGCAGTTCTTCTTGCAACGCAATTAGCGTAGTCTCCTTCAGAAATAATTTAACCAATTACCCGCGCCCGACGTCAATCCAAAACTTTATTTCGGTGCAGTTGACGTGTATCCTCGTCGTGTAAAATAAAAAATTATCATTTACTCTAAAAATTCAAAATTTCAATAAAAATGTCATTCGGTGGTATGTTTCCTTTGTATTACCAATAAATCTTGACTATTCTCTGTAATATATCGGACCTTATACTACTAGCTACACCATCAAAAGTAAATGTACTTCGAACATGTGTTCAAAAAATGGAATCCGTAAGGAGTCACATACTGGTGCATGATCTGCCAAGTGCCACTTTGTGTGCTAACACGCTGAAATCAACTAAATTTTTTAAAATTGTTTCTTTCCTTTAATTTTTCTTTGTGAATTCTATTATTTCTTGACAATGTTTACGTTTTTAATAACAATAACCTCTTCAACAATGAATTGTCAATTTTTTATCGAATAAAAAATAGGTAATCTTTTCTCGTTCTTGCTTTTTTCGTAAAATTTATAACATTTGTTCTGCGACTTGTTCGTTTGTATACTCGTCGTTGCTCGTTTTTAATGACGCATCCCGCGGAGTATTTTTAAAACTAAATTCCGTAGTTAACTATCAAAATTTTAATTTTAATCGAAATTTTAATTCAATCTGTAAAGAATATATATATAATTGTACAATTTATACAATTATATAATTCGACAACAAGTTTATACAAAAAGCATTGGAGCTCGTCCGACTCGTTCGATAGCTCGTATACAATCTAATTAACTTCGTCGGTACTTCTGAGTGTCATTTATAACCTGCAGGTCTTCATTTCTTCTAGCGATCTCGCAGACGCAAAAGAAGATCGAAGCGTCCTCTGCATTTGTTTCACGATCGAACTTCACTGTGAATTTTTATCGTACCATCGTCTTTCTTTGTAGATCGAAGTTTGTTTGTTTCAATTCCAATCGAGAATCGTCATGTTTTTGAAACGTCGAACAACCGAATAGAAATCGTGCAGAAATCTCTGGCACTCGAACAACGAACGAAAGAAGCCGAGGGAAGAAGCGGGAAGATCGAAGTGGATGTTGAAGTAGAAAGCTGAAGCGTATTATCGCGGTAGAGAAAAAAGACGGGGGGGAGGAAAGAAGAGGGAAGGAGAGAAGACAGCAATTCTAAAGTCGTCGGCCTGGCACTCGGATTCCTTTGTTTGGTCTACGCTCCGTTGCAACAGACGGATAAGAAACGACGTGCTAGCAAACCGACAGAGTTTCTCGACTCCTCTGTCGGTTGGTGGTCCCTCACGAAGAGACGAATGGTATGCGGGAATCGTGGGGCCCTGTTCGCCGCGGCAAAGAGAGATGGAGAAAGAGAGAGTGAGAGGTGGGAGTCGCAAACAGGTCAGGTGGAGGGGGGCAGCGGGCCCCAACGGTTCCCATTTGAGCCACTCGAGCCGGCTCGGGGAAGGGGACCGAACCGTGGGGGTCTTGTGAATGAATCTACCTGCCCCTCCTTCCCCCACCCCCCTCCTCCTCCCTCCTCCTTCTCTCGCCTCGTCCCCCTTCGACGAAGGCGGCGGCGCTTTTGGTCTGCACTCCGATTTCAACCTGGAATTCTCTTTTCCTTCCTTTTCTCCTTTTGTTTCTTTCCCTCTTTCTTCCTTCCTTTCTTTCTTTCTTTCTTTCTTTCTCGGCCCCCTTTTCCCGTTTTTTTCTCCCGCTTTCTTTATCCCGCTCTCTGACCCATCTCTCCCCGCCGGCTCGCCCACCGCGCGTTCTCCTCTTCTCGCAATCAGCCGCGCTCGCCGTTCGTGGAATTTCGCCTTAAAGATGATCGAAAGCGAAGACGGGCCTGCGAGCGAGGGGAGAAGCAACGGTTGTTGGTTGTTGCGTGGGCAGAGAACGTGTGAACGCGAACCCGAATCCGGCGCACTCGGACGGGCAACTTTCGTTTCACGAAACGACGGCGCACGACGTTCGTTCAATTAAACGCATTCCCGGGCTTTGCCGCTTATCTATCGAGTAAACAACATACCTGTCTCGCGCACGCCCGAACACGGAACAACCCGAGTATCTCTCTCCGATAACGGATTAACTCGTCGGACGGAGCGAGCTTCCTATCAGACGAGTCCTTCGGAATCCGAAAATACCAGCGTTGTACGACGGATGCCTCGCCCCGTACGACGGAATCGAGACTTTTCGAGATAATCGCCCGGCCCGAACGATGTTCTACACCTGTGCAACAACCGAACGGCGATCGTTCCAGCCGAAATTCCACTCGCTCCTTTCCTTTCCCAAGCCGTCCTTCTGTTTCTCATCTCTCAGGGCTGGCCCTGGTATTCGGCGATACGGCAAGAGACCGGACCTCGTCAAAAGAGGCTGCATCACCGGCCATCGGTGATCGATGGAAACGTGTGAACCGAGGATTCGGCCGAGATTGTGGAAGACACCTGTTGGCGTTGGCGTCGCTGTTCCTCGTAAATCTGTCCGGGAGCGAACGGTTCTCTCTCGGCCGCCGTCATTGTGCCCGGTTATTTTTAGATACACACATACACACACACACTCTCTCTCTCTCTCTCTCTCTCTCGAGGAATTTCCTCGCCCTTTCTTTTTCCCTTCCTTCGTCTCTTGACGAAGGAAACTTGCTCCTGCGCCCGGGAATTACTCGCGTTCTCGAGCGCGTTTCCTTCTTGCCTCTACTGTTGTTTTCCTACGTTTGTCCACGTGACAAATATTGACGCTGTGTTCCGCGGAACGACGCGAAGTTTCCGGCAAATTAGGGCTGAGATTAACCTCTTGCGCTGGAATGACGCGCCATGCACGTCGAGGATTTTTTTTGTCCCAAAATTGCAATATTTTCTCAGATTTAAGTATATTTAAATGCAGCCCAGGCAATAATAAATTTATTACTTCTCAACAATTTCTATTCAGTGATATCATCATACCGACGAGTTCGAAAAGAAAGCGACGAATTATTGTATACGGTTTGGTCACTCGTTACGGTCCGCAATCAGTTGTCAGCGCAAGTGGTTAATCTCTTGCGTTGGAACGACGTGCCACGCACGTCAAGAATTTTTTGTCCCAAAATTGCAATATTTTCGCAGTTTTAAGTATATTTATTATATTTATAACCCAGGCAAAACAAATAATAAATTTGTTGCTTCTCGACAATTTCTATCCAGTAATATCATACCGACGAATTCGAAAAGAAAGCGACGAATTATTGTATACGGTTTGGTCACTCGTTACGGTCCGCAATCAGTTGCCCAGCGCAATTGGTTGCAGACTTTGCCGATCTTTCTATTTGTACTCATCGATTCGAGCGTCGAATTTTCCACACAAATTATGCGCCAACACGAGACACGTTGTAATTCAAAAATTCGGCTGTACAATTTTACGGAACTTTTATTCGAACAAGACAAGACTTTCCACATTAATATGTAAAATTGTTGAAATACTGACTGCAATACTATACTACGCTGACTGTAACACTACTGAACTCTACTCTAATTGTAATACTAGCTGTAATGCCACTGTACTGTACTGACTCTGGATCCTTTTTGCCGTGTTTTTGCACACCTGTCTCTCCATTTACGCAGAGTATCCGTTCCACGTGGATTTCAGAGTTTTACGCGAATAAAAATCGTGCGTATACAAGAGAAAACAAAATATTGGAAAGAAAAGCTGGTACAAGTTATAGTACATATTTATTTTAGATGACATTTCAGAAAACAGAAGTAAGTTTTATTCGATCGCTATTCGCTATTGCAATTCAAAACAATCAACCTTTTCTCTTCAATTAGCCACAAGCTCATTATCCTCGTCGCTTGAAATATTTGCAAGTTCGATGTTATTTACATCATTAATGTTAATTTGCTAGGACGGTTTCTTCTCAGATTTATCTTTTGCCAAGTTTTCGTGCAAATTTATGAAATTCTATGGCTCGTTGAACGCTTCGATCAATGTAAATTGACATGGCGTCTGTAAAAAGTATCGCCATGCATAAATGGTGTTACAATTTACCGCGTAAATGGAGGAATTGGTATATATCCTTTTCAATTTCTTCATTGAACCTTGGCCAAAACAAGTTAGGACAGATTCTTAACATCACAACCACCAAAGTGGTCAAAACGATCAATTTCTAATTTTTGTCAGATACTTTATAGACGTGAAACAGCGTGTTTTTAGAGATTTAAATAATTTCTCGCAAAATATACAAATAAAAGCTCGTGTGTTCTAAAGTTTCTCTATTTCTGCGGACTTCGACATCTCCGATAGAAATTTTATTTTTTAATCGTCGATGGTTCCAGCGTTGACAACGTTTGCGTTTCACGTCGCGTCTGCCCTGGGAAAACAAGCGTTTCACGGGCTAGAAAGGAATGTCGTGGCCCGTTTGTTTGCGCGTCGCCGCCTCGTGCTCCGTTCGAAAAGAAAAAGAAAAGAGAAAAAAAGAAAAGATGCAAATCGACCAAAGGGATAGACATGCCAGTTTCTCTTCGTTCGAACGCGGTAAGGAACCGTTTGGCAACCGGTGCGGCGGCTCCCGTACTCTCTTCTTCCTTCCTCTCTCTCTCTCTCCCTCCTCACGACTTTCTTCTCTCTGCCTTCTCTCCTTCCTCGCCGTACTACCCGACAACAAGGGCGCAGCGACCTAATCTCCATTTTCCAGAGCGTCACCGGCGTGTCCTTTTCGAGATCGTGAATTATGGACCGGCGCGAAAAGCTACATACATACATACATACATACATACATACATACATACATACAGGCACACAGGGCGGCGCGTCGCGGAACCTAACTAAATGGTAATCGGCGACGATTTATCTTCTGACTCGATCGCGGCTGCCGCCGCGCCCAACCCCTAGCGCCATTCCCACGTCATTGTTCGATCCGTGCAAGAGGCACCCGCCACTTGTTGAACCCGTGAAAAACAGAAAAACTCCCCCGTCGTCCCGTACGAAGAGAGAGAAACCCATGAACCACCTCTTGAAAACCTTGAAAGTCTCGTCTGTTTTCTTCGGGGATTGATCGTCGAAACCGATCGATGGATGCAGAGAATCGGTACTACGGATACCGGTAAAATACTGGTATTTTTAGGTTACTATTCGATTACGTTTGATGAAATCGAAATGGTGTGAGTGGTATGATGCTATCAAAATGATGTTAGGTCGGTAGATGTATAATGTTTTCGATGTATAATTTCGTATAATACCGGTAAATAAAATATTAACATACTAGAAAAAGAAAGGACAATGATTAAATGTTTTTATAAAGCTGTCGATAGTAAATTTGATGACCCTTATACACGTACACTTTTTTTATTTTTTACTAGCTTTTTTATTAGTTTCTTTTTCATTTTATTTATATTAGCGGCTAGCAGATGTTAAGGGCTACCTAACAAAATATTAATTATAGTTTATGTTAACAATTTTCAGGTTCAAATATTATAGTTCTTCAAATGTCCGAATATTTTCTCCACGCTACATTTCGACATAGTTCAGATTATTGTTTGATATTGAGAAAAGTAAATTTATGTTACTATAAACTATAATGAATGTTCTATTATATTATTAAAAAATTAATCCAAATTTACTATTACAAACAATCGAGATCCACGACAATATTTCGAATAGCACGATGTTCGAATATTAATAAGAGTCACTGTAGAAAATGAAAAATGTGTTTTCGTCAGTAAAGTGGTACCGATATATATTTTTACCGTTGTGAACATCAAATACCGATAAAATACGTACGAAAATACCGGTATGACCGTCTTATACCAGTATTAAAACCGATTTCTCAAATAGCGGGAGCAAATACCGGTATAATACCTAAACCTCACAATATTTCGGTTTCAGTCTCTGGGTATAATACCTAAATCTCAAAATATCTCGGTTTTCAGTCTCTGGATGGATGGATGTTTCGTCAAGGGGCGAAGATCTAATTTCGCAAATTTCGAAACGATTTGAAGCGATCTCTTTCCTGAGAAAGAGAGAGAGTTGCTACCACTGAAAATTACTCGGTTCTTCCACGTCGCTCTGTTCCCACAATGGCGTCTGGATGCCATTCGGAGGAGTTTCTCGCAGGGGGAAATAATTCGACCGTGACACAATTCCGCCCGTGACGCGGCGTGGCGCGATCGTTCGCTCGCGAGCTGGGCAAAAGGCCGGAAGATGTCTTATTTTCGATAATTGGCAATCGTCGGGGGTCGGGGATCGTTTCGAGATTCAACGATGTTAATCAATATCACGGGGCGGCCGCAGCCCCGGCGGTGAAAAGTTCCCGTCCCGAGGTATTTTAACGATCCTCCGTAAAGTCGCGATCTTATTATACGAGCTCGAAAGGGTCTTATTAAAATTTCTTCGCCGACACGGCTGCAGGAAACAACGTGAACAACGGGCAGTGGAGGAGGAGGGGGAGGGGGTTGGGAAGGATACTCGTCGAGTCGAACTCCGGACGTTTAATTCCAGATAATTGCTACCACGTACACCGACTTTGAAGCCAAACTTCGAATTATCGCGTCTCCTCGTGCCTCCCCCGCCCACCCTCCCTCTGTACACCGTTACTTCATCGAATAGCGTTGCTCATTGTCAAACATCTTCTCTCTCGCTTCTCTTTCTTCTGCCGTTTGCCACCGATCGCTCGAGAGTTGAAAGTCCTCGGTTTGTTCACGAGAAAGTAGTTTTAACTCTACGGGCCCGTGTAACTTCCGAACTTCACGTACTACTTTGTTAAAATATTTGTTATTTTATTATTATTATTATTTTTTATTGTTTTTTATTTGTTTTATCATTTTATTAATTTATTTCTTTTTCCACGAGGCGGCGTATTTGCTTTTTATATTTACACGTCAGAGGCGTGAAATAAAATATAAAAATAAGAGTAAAGGGCATTGATAAATCCGAAGATTCTTCATTAGATTTTGACTCGTCCGACGACGCATAAATATTATTGACAAATCGTCATTAGACGAGGAAAATTCAGAATCACGAAAGATTGTCTGGCAATCAGCATCTCACTTTATGGCAAAAAAATAGTTTTCGTCGTTCTTGAAAAGAAAATTGTCTTGAATTGTCCTACTTTCCTATGACCTATCTCCGAAAATTATTTGATGACGAAATTATAAGTAATATAATCTACACCAGTACATGTGGACTGCAATGTGATCCAGCAAAATTCATTTTTCACCTAATGAAATAGAATAATTCTTCGGTTGCTGCTTTTTATTTTGTTACCATATTTCATACTTGAGTTTTTTTGCACACGCAAGTTGTCACTTCAAAGTCAGACAACGTATTCATTGAAACTGCTGAATTCATCGTTAATCCGTATTCACAGATTGACATTTGTCGATTTTACGTTACATAAATTGTTACGTAACAGTCGTGAAAAAAATTCAGTCCATAGAGGGGCCGAAAAATTAAATACATTTTCCCCTCTCTGTTTTTCGATGGATGGGGCGTTGAGAGGAATTTACCAGAAATTGTCCGCGCAATTATGGTTGCGATTTAAGAGTCGTCGAAGCTACCCCGGCGGTATTTAAGGACCACGCCGCGGCGCTTGGGAAGTTTCTCAGCGGCGACGGGAAATTTATGGCCGGTTTATACGGTCGGTTCAGAAAATATTGTTTCTTGCTGCGGTGACACGAGCGTCGTGGCAGCCGATAAGCTTGAAAAATTACTCGCAGCTCGTTTCGTCATCCCGAATCTTTGCCGGCTATCGTGTACTTGGCTCCCGAAAAAAGAAAAGAAAAGAAAAAAAAAAGGACGCGAAGAACACGTGAACAGTTCAACGGAGCAAGGGTCGTTTCGTCGAGAGAGCAGTCGTCAGAAACGAACGTTTCACCCGATCGTGCGTGATTTGTCACGAACGCGTGCCGAAATTATTCCTTTCCACGGTGTTCTCGACGTCTATTCGAAACGAGGGACCGAAAATAATGGTCATCGCGAAAATTTGTATGAAAAACACCAGTCACTGAAAGTTTCAGTTTGTCATCGATGTTAGTAGAGAAAATTTTTCTAGAGAACTACGCGATTGAGAAATTAAACTTTTTGGTTTGCAAATTACAATTACGAGCGACCGAAAATTTATTTTTCCTCGCCGATAATCATTATTGACAAGGGGGAATATGTATACAAGGGAACTGTTCCGGTCGATTAGTAATTGTCGATGAGAGAAATTTATTTCTCGGTTCTCTCTCTCTCTCTCTCTCTCTCTCTTAATTTCCACGGGTTTTAAAATATTTTAACACAGTTGTGGATTGTTTGTCGAACGTGAAACAATACCTTACACTTTACACTATTACGAACGAAATGGAATTTTCCTCATTTACTGTAACAAGTAATCGAAATAAATTCCTCCCTTTGACATGAATGGGGTGGACAAAAATATATTCTGATAAATTGAAAATTATCGATTTAAACTGTTTAAATTTTATGAAATAAGTTGAAATCTGTAAAATTAACACGCCTTTAGTGAAAAATGTTTTTTCATGATTAGATCTACTATAATCTTGAAGGTTGAAGTCCTTTCTTTACATCGTACTCCTTTTTTTGTTTTGTCTTTTTATTGATTCTCGAACATAGCAATTAAATGACAAAAATTCCAGAAATTTCCAACTAATTTTGTCATTTGACCATAAATTGTACAAATTTTAACAAAATGGCGGGAAAAAATCGTTTTAAGAGAAGACTTCAATCCTCAAAACCACGATAGATATTTTTCACGTTTCCGTTAAATTTCTACAAATGTATCCTCGCTTTTCCCACTTGCTACATTGTGATTTGTCAAAAAAAATACTTCACATAACGGTGTCAAAAGGAGGCCGACTGAATTGTCACACGGACTTTTACTCGTAAAGTTAAACAGTACAAAGTGTAATGTGCGCGAATGCTTTCGTCCATCTTTGTACATCTTCTCCCCTCGAAAGGTAACTGGGAATGATCGAACGAACGGAAACGCATGGATCGCTCGTCGAGCGTCGAACGTGGAAGATATCGTAAATAAACATGGGAAAGTTAATGGTTGCAGAAATATTCGCGTTGTAAACCGATAACTCCGCGTGCGCAACGTTGTAGACAATAAGAGCCACATATTTGTTACGAAAAAGTCTATCGAGCCGATGATAAAACAAACGTATAAGTAGACACGTCGCCGAGGTCGCCTGTTACCGACACGCTCGGTTCTCGAGATATCGCTCGTTTTACATGCGAGGCCGTGCAAAGAATCATTGACTTACAAATAGAAGAATCGAATGTCTCCGCTCCGCAGTTCTCAATTACGATCGCTGTGTGTGTGTGTGTGTGTGTGTTTCCTTCGACCGAACATACATATCCCGCCGCCCCTTGAATATTGCATAAGAATTGTTGCAACAATTACGAATCAGAATCGAATCGTACGAATTGAAATTCGTTTAAAAGTCAATATTTATGACACTAACCGCTGGATGGCGGGATATCATCGCGTTCGATCAGCATCCACAGCAAATGTTTCCACCGTTCCTACAAACAAGCTCCTACAAATGGCTCTTTCAACGTGCTTCCGCTGTAACTCGAACAATGCCGCGATTCTACAATTATTAACTTGGCATCCTCGGCTCGTCTTCTCCGTCTTCAAGTTTAACTTTGTTGTTCGTCGAACGCGTCTCGATCGCTCGGCGCACTCTGCGCCTCTTTTCACAACGTGGAAGCAACGTTTGCGTACGAAAAGCAAACCAACTGTTCTCTTGTTCCAAAGGAATTCCATACACACCTTGCCAGTCATTCTCTCTCGCAAAGAGAACACGCTTTACGTGTGTGATCTCTCTCGGACTTCCCTTCGATACGCTACGCGAATAAACTGCCACGTCGCAGCTCGGCTCTGTTCGATCCTACAAGCACAGTTTATTTTTACGTAACCTCTGTTCTGCTACGGAACGCACGGACGATCGCGCATCGCGAGCATTTTTCCCGTTTCGGATTTCTAAGTCGAACTGGAGAACCTAGCAGTTCATGCTGATCTCGACGAAAGTAAATTCTGTTTTTCAATCGGAGCGAGAAAAGTGAAAAAAGGTTGAATACTCTCTCGTCAAGGCATTCACTGGAAACAAAATATGTAAATATGAGGGAACATTGAACTATTCACAGACAGTATATATTATGTGAAAACTATCGTTGAGATTGAATGGAACCGATAGCGTGGACAACGTCAAACTGAACGAAAAATCCGCAACGTGGTAAATGACTTCTACCAAAAAATTCCTTTTAACGGCTCAATCAAAAGAGCTAATTAAGAATTATACTGGTTCGATTAAGGACAGGACACACCAAATGTGAATATATTTGAACGCTTGTTCGAGAAGACTGCCCTTCCCTTCTGCAACAGATCTGTCAAAAATCTGTCACAATTCGACACATTCTACATGGATGCCCAAACTTCAACCCCTTGCGCTGGCAACTGGTTCGCGGACCATAACGAGTGACCGAACCGTATACGATAATTCGTCGCTTTCTTTTCGAACTCGTCGGTATGATATCACTGGATAGAAATTGTTGAGAACTAATAAATTTATTATTTGCTTTGCCTGGGTTATAAATATAATAAATATACTTAAAACTGGCAAAATAATACAATTTTGGGAGAAAAAATTAACCACTTGCGCGGGTAACTGATTGCGGACCATAACGAGTGACCGAACCGTATACAATAATTCGTCGCTTTCTTTTCGAACTCGTCGGTATGATATCACTGGATAGAAATTGTTGAGAACTAATAAATTTATTATGTGCTTTGCCTGGGTTATAAATATAATAAATATACTTAAAACTGGCAAAATAATACAATTTTGGGAGAAAAAATTAACCACTTGCGCGGGTAACTGATTGCGGACCATAACGAGTGACCGAACCGTATACGATAATTCGTCGCTTTCTTTTCGAATTCGTCGGTATGATATCACTGGATAGAAATTATTGAGAACTAATAAATTTATTATTTGCTTTGCCTGGGTTATAAATATAATAAATATACTTAAAACTGGCAAAATAATACAATTTTGGGAGAAAAAATTAACCACTTGCGCGGGTAACTGATTGCGGACCATAACGAGTGACCGAACCGTATACAATAATTCGTCGCTTTCTTTTCGAACTCGTCGGTATGATATCACTGGATAGAAATGATTAAGAAGTAATAAATTTATTGTTTGTTTTGCCTGTGTTGTACTTAAATATGCTTAAAGTTGATAAAATATTGCAATTTTGGGATAAAAAATTCTCGACGTGCGTGGCACGGCATTCCAGCGCAAGAGGATAACTGACAGAGAAGATTCCATCTTTGTCTTGATTTCTCAAAATCATCCGAAGGAAACCCTTCAATACTTGATGGACAGAAATCCATACTATAAAATATAAATTTCTAATCGCTAGTGGCCACAATGTCTCGTTGTGCGAATTTAAACCTAGAAGAAGAAAAAACGAAAAGATTGATCAAAAATCGTCGTCGCGTCAGTGTTTCAAGAAGGATGTAATCAGGCACGACCAATTTCTAATTAAACTATAACTATGTCGAGATCACTCGTGTCGATCTTTGAATATGTCTGTTCTTCTCGAATTTAATTTCTAGAACCAGCCTGCTGGCTTCTGCAACGACGCGGGACTAAGAGGCTTAATTATACTTCGATTGTAACTAATACTTACCTAGATTCACTGTTCTTAGAAATTAGTCAGGTATGCATCGTTCTTTGGTCAAGGAGTGAACCTTAGAACCAACGCAGATTCTTCGCGAGACACAGGACGTGCAAACGTTGTGTCGGTGCGACAGGATGTAGGAAAACGTGGCTCGCAGAAGCATGACCGCTGGCAAATTACGATTATTCTCCGGCGTTTCCACCGAATCGTCGAATAGTAAACGTTGTTTACAGGATGTGACGTAACAACGTCATCATTCGCGATGGCAATGTCACCATTTGCCCGCGTGCATCGCCCTCTCTCTCTCTTTCTCTCTCCCGCGCTCGTAATCCTGTCCAGTCGTCTTTTTTCTTCTCTTTCCTTCCTTTCGGGTGATTCGCGGCGCAGGATATGCCATAGGCTTGTCAACGGCTAACGGTATCACACGCAGAGCCGTTGCGGAACCCCGAAAGACAGAAGACGCAGAACGCAGAGCGTGCAAGCGAGAAAAGTGGAAAGAGAACGAAGAGAACGTAGGAAGGAGGGAAGGAGACTCGCACGTAACGTCGGCCGCTTGTTTCCGTAATTTCCGCGTCGGAATCGCGGCTGATTATCGTGTGCCGGTGCGCGGTACGAGGCCGACAATGAGAGGAAAATAATTAAGCGACGAACGATAATTAAGCGGTGAAACGAAAGCGTATTCCGGACGGTGGATCTCCTCCTGGTCGTTTCGACTGGCGGTGGCCGAGCGAAAGAAACGCAAACCCTCTTGGGGCCTTAACCTCTTGCCACGCACGTCGAGAACTTTTTGTCCCAAATTGCAACATTTTATTCAGTTTTAAGTATATTTAGATGTAACTCAGGAAGAACAAGTGGTAAGTTTATTACTTACTTTATTACTTTCTCTCTAGTGATATCATACCGACGAGTTTAAAAGAGAAAGAAAGCGACAAATTATTGTATACGGTTCGGTCACTCGTTATGGTCCGCAATCAGTTTCCAGCGCAAGTGGTTAACCTCTTTCGGACTTTTTGTCCCAAATTGCAACATTTTCTCAGTTTTAAGTATATTCCAGCTATGACTAGACTTCGAATCGGACACTCCAAGATCACACAAGTAATACCTCCTAAGCGAAACAGAACCACCTTTCTGCAACACCTGCAACCAACAAATCACCACCCAACACCGCTCTAACCTGCCAGAAACAACAAAAAAACATTATCAACTACCTAAAGGAGACCCAACCACTAGACCAGATATAAAGAAAAAAATCCAAGCACGTCGCTAAAGACCTCGTAGTCGATGCGACTCTAACCCCCATATAAAAAAAATATATATATATATATTTCAGTATGACCCAGGTAAAACTAATGATAAGTTTATTACTTCTTAATAATTTCTATCTAGTGATATCATACCGACGAGTTTAAAAGAGGAAGAAAGCGACGAATTATTGTACACGGCTCGGTCACTCGTTATGGTCCGCAATCATTTGCCAGCGCAAAAGGTTAATCGAGATATTATAATATTTACACATTAGTAATTGTTAGTATTTACTATTTAATATTTGCACATTAGTATTTACAGTATTTTTCCTCGCAACATATCTTACACATTAACCTCTTGCACTGGAATGACGTACCACACACGTCGAGAGTTTTTTTCGTCCCAAATTACAACATTTTCTCAGTTTCAAGTATATTTAAATGTAACCCACGCGCAAACAATGATAAGTTTATTACTTCTTAATAATTTCTATCTTCCAGTGATGTCACACCGACGAGTTTAAAAGAGAAAGAAAGCGACGAATTATTGTATACGGCTCGGTCACTCGTTATGGTCCGCAATCATTTGTTAGCGCAAAAGATTAATCGAGATATTATAATATTTACACATTAGTAATTGCTAGTATTTACTATTTAGTATTTGCACATTAGTATTTACAGTATTTTTCCTCGCAACATATCTTACACATTAACCTCTTGCACTGGAATGACGTACCACGCACGTCGAGAGTTTTTTTCGTCCCAAATTACAACATTTTCTCAGTTTCAAGTATATTTAAATGTAACCCACGCGCAAACAATGATAAGTTTATTACTTCTTAATAATTTCTATCTTCCAGTGATGTCACACCGACGAGTTTAAAAGAGAAAGAAAGCGACGAATTATTGTATACGGCTCGGTCACTCGTTATGGTCCGCAATCATTTGTTAGCGCAAAAGATTAATCGAGATATTATAATATTTACACATTAGTAATTGCTAGTATTTACTATTTAATATTTGCACATTAGTATTTACAGTATTTTTCCTCGCAACACATTAACCTCTTGCGCTGGAATGACGTACCACGCACGTCGAGAGTTTTTTTCGTCCCAAATTACAACATTTTCTCAGTTTCAAGTATATTTAAATGTAACCCACGCGCAAACAATGATAAGTTTATTACTTCTTAATAATTTCTATCTTCCATTGATGTCACACCGACGAGTTTAAAAGAGAAAGAAAGCGACGAATTATTGTACACGGCTCGGTCACTCGTTATGGTCCGCGAATCAGTTGCCAGCGCAAGGGGTTAAAACCGCGAGAGAGGTTTCATTCCCAGCCGACCAGCGGTGTTTTCCCGCCGGCTGCGCGCCGTTTCCCGGAAACGGCGGATTCCCCGATCGATCGCCGATCTCTTAATTGCCCGCGCGGTTGCGGTCCCGTGTTCGCGCGCGATTCGGTCCTTTCTCACGGTTTCTTGCCTGTACGCGTTCGCGATCGAGCAGATGTTGCGCCGCGCCGGGGATCGAAGGGGATTCCAAGTTTCCAGTGACGACGCTCGGTGATGAACGCCATGGGAGCAAACCTGTTGATGGGATAGCGCGCGCGCGCGCGCGCGTAGAAACTCGGTTCTTTTCGAACTTTGGAAATTCTGCGATCGGTGCGATTTCTTTCCGGAAAACTCGATTTGTACTCTCGTTGCGACGAACCACGCTCTTCGAGTTTTTAAAAATCAGCGGCGACGTTGATTACAAATGAAGAAGGAAGAAAATAAAATAAAATTGCATTCTCAGTCGTTAAGAATCCGACCAGAGCAAACGATCGTCGTAAAGATCTTGTTATATTTTGATTAAAATAAGCAGTTATTGTCATAGTTTCTTCTTAATTCTTGTAATATATTTATTTATAGGAGTACACCTCCTAAACAGCTAAGAAACGTTTGTTTTGTCACTCGATTGCTCCATGAGATGAAACAGAATATTCAGCGAGAGTGTTACGCACGATAAATTCTGAATTTGGTGCACTTCTTCCCTGTTTAAAGCTTTTTTTGGAATTTACAATAATTGTTTATAGACTATGTGGTACGGATTGGTGTCATAAAGTGCTGTTACTTGTGAGACACCCTAAGTATTCATTTCTAGTTATTTTTACTCTGATGTCTATAATGTAATTTTTATTTCAACGATAAATGTAATTATATTATCTATAATTACAACGATATAACTATTACGATATTCAATTATAACGATAAATAATAAAACAACGGAGTAATTATTTTCGATCAAATGTCTTTGTATAAAAATATACATAAAGTTGCTGTTAACACGCACGTATTCTCAATGTTAAATGATTAAGAAACATTTTTCAAAAAAAAACGATTAGGTTGCTTGCGATTTACAATGCAGGAAAGAAGTTTCTTTCACCTTGAAATTCAAATTTTGGGTTCTTTACATGTGTTCTGTATGAGTCACAGACAAACTTTTCTTTCCATCCTGCAGGGTGCAAGTCTACGTTGTCGATGGGTGGCCTCACACAGCTGCAAACGTTTCGTCGGTCGTTTCAATTCCAATTCCTCTTACTCTGAAAACAATTCTATTGCTCGAAGATCGGCCTTCGGTTCACTGTCTCGGCGATCCTTACCGCGCGCACAAAAGAAGCTGGAAGCTGTGGTAACAGCTTCCAGAAACAGTTCGTGCCTAACAAGGACTCCCCCGTCTCGGGGCAGAGAAATTCGTGCCTAAAACAGCAACTCGTTTTCGACCGATAATTTACAACGTGCTGTGGTCCACCAACGCAACGATCGGTGCTTAGCCTTCCTTCTAGGAGGCCGTTAGTGGATCCTTTGTGTCAACAGATTAGAAAGGAACCCCGCCTCCGTTTTTGCCTGCCGTTTTTTCAAAAGCGCGCTCCCGCCCGGCTTCGGGCCCTCCTTCCTCCATCGCTGTTTCCTTTTCTCACGATTTTTCCGATTTTCCCAGTCGCGCGTTTTCCCGCCAATCCGCGGGAACTGTCCCATTGTCGCTGACCCGATTCGGGAAGATACCGCGATAAACGACAATTCTTACGATTTCTTGGCTCTGCGAATGACACGAGTAAACGGCAAATCTTGCGGCGTAATGACGATATATAATGTACTCATCATGTGAGGAAAGTAATTACTTTTTAAAAATTTTAATATTTGACAATTAATTTGTTACTAGAATTAAACTTTTTGATGAAAAATAAAACATATTTGTGGATCTTAGACATTTTAGAGATCAGACTCGACCAGTTCTTTCTACAGCATTTTAAATATTTACTCGCTGTTGATATTAATTAAGTTAAATAATAAAATTGCTGACGTTTCAAAGAAAAATTACTGTTATTTTGCTCGTAACATAATTCAATTTTTCAATGAACAGCTGCACATACTGTGTGTTTGACGAGTACAATCGTCATCGTGCTGTTCGGCGATGAATTTCAGGGTATTATACTCATCACGAAGGTAAAACTTTTCCAAGTAACCGCACGTCGCAGCCTAACAGTTCTCTTGAGAAATGGCAAAAAAGATAAAACATTCTAACAGCGACTTTGTGATTCTGGAGGCGTAGATATAATGTTTATATTTCGAATAATATTATTTGATTATTCAGACTCAGACTGATGCTACGACTACGATAAATTTTTAGTGGAACCTAATTCGGAACCTAAACCTAACCTAAAACATAAAGTCGCTGTTAGCACGCACGCATCCGCCAATGTTTTTTTGCCATTTTTTTCAAAAGAACCACCTATAGCTCTTTGGGAAAAGTTTCACCTTGATGAATGAAAAGAAAGAAATATTTTTGACCTTGAAATTCAAGGTCAAGGTCAATTTTGCGACAAGTTCTTTACACGTGTTTCGGACGATTCGAATGTGAAATTCATCCACGATAGCCACGAAGAGTTGAATTCATCTACCGCGAACGAAACTTTTCTTTCCACCCTGTACGTAGACACACACTTTTAAAAGTGTTGGCACCACAGCCAAGAGGTTAAGAACGGATCCGCTGGATTAGCGACACCGCAGGCAGCCGGCTGCTGCTACGCCTCTCCGGTTAAAGTCGAGTTAAAGAGTTCCTTCTCCTCGCGGCACGAGTGCTTCAAATCCGGAACACGGATCGGACTTAGGAACAGATGACTGGACGAAAGTGAAATCGCTCTGCGTGCCGGGCTTACGGAGAGTACTTGGCGCGAGTTTTGAAGCGTCGCGTTATTTTTAGCTTGCTTAATTACACCTGCCTTCGCGCATATCATTTGTCACTGGCACTGCCAATGCTGGGAAACATTTTTCACGGAATGGCAATTTTAGAGACTTTCATTGGCAATAGGTGCGCGGTGTGACGATGTGGCAACAGGTGGTCATTTCGTCTGTCTACTCGTTAAACGAAACTGTTATATTTCTTATATTTCTTATATACTTCGTCGCGTGGATTTGCCGATCGCTCGTACCTCGTACCACGCGAAACGGTGATTTTCAAGTTGCTCGTTGCATCTATTTATAGATATCTTTGACAGAAACGAGGAAATGAATTTCCTCGTTGTCCACGATAACGAAGAAAACCGGGGAAGAGTCGAAGGATTTCTTGCGGCACCATCGCTTAGATTAGCAGAAAAGAAAAAAAAATATGGTGCATCACGCTCTAAACTGTGAAGCCGTAATTTGTACAAGCGTGTCGCGGACGGCTGTGTCCAATTCCCAATAGTTCTTTTTTCTTTTTTTTTTTCTTTTTTTTCTTTCACCGATAAGAAGAACGACCTTTGACAGTTCCTCGTTAAAGTTGCAACGCGATCGTGAAAGGAGATTCGCGATAATTAGCATCGTTACAAATGTCAGATGTTGGAAACCTGGTTTGACACCTCGAGCCGATAATTACCGAAATAGCGTCAATACCGAATCGTCCTTGAAACGTCAGCCCAATAATGATCCACGGCGAGCGTTGCGTTCGCTTGTCTCGAGAATCCTCTGGTTTCTGAAAAAACGTTTTCTTCTTTTTGTTTCTTTTAAACAATGCGAACAAAATTTCTTTTTGTAAAATTATTGACAGATATTCCCGACTTGTTCAAAATGTTTCTGGCACCGTATTAACAAACATTCTCACACTAACTCGCAATCAACGCAGATCTACCACCTGATCATTTCGACGTGATCTTCCTTAAATGATCTCATATTTTTATCTCTTTTCTCTTATTTTTGTACTATCCTTCATCGTCGCAATCCCTCAAAGGGTTTCTTTCCGTAGAACAAATAAACGAAATCGAATTTTCCATTATCTTTCTCCCTTGCGCCATCCTTTTGTCATCGTAATCCCTTAAAGTGCTACTATCCCTTATTATCGTAATCCCATAGAGCTGCTAAATAAGCAAATTAAATCGAATTAAAGTCTCAATTAGCGACGGCTTATCTGAACTTCCGTGAACGTGAGTTTCTATTAGTTCTCCTGCGCGGAAATCGCAGGCGAACGAGGAGAACGAGCAAACTTGGAGCAAACGCGCGTTTGTCTGTCCCTGAAGGGTTCCAATAAGTGGAATTGTACAGCCGCGGCGAGTTTCAAAACAACCGGAGCGCATTGGTCGGCCGGTCGAGTAAAAAATCGAGAGATCGAGAGAGTGTTGGCCGGATAGGAAAGGTCCGTGTGTCCACGGCGTGTGTACACGCAATCGCGGGCATTAATAGGCACGTCGTCGGGTGGAACCAGCGCGAAGCTGGGTGAACGGTAAATAAAAGAGAATGTTCATTACTGGGCCGGGGGAACCGGCTTAACGACACCTGTTGGACACACAGTCGTTCTCTCGTTTTGTTGGCCAGCCATGAGAAGAAAACGGCCGGCGAAATTCCGCCGGGCTCGAGTATCGGCGTCGCTTCTTGTCAGCGTCGAAATAGCACGCACGAAAACGAACGCCAATCATCTCGCCGACTAGGAGAAACTCGAACGTCCCCTCGTGTTTTAACACGAATTGAAAAAACTCCTTAACCAGCTGGAATCACCTATTAAAGCATAAAATTTCCATTAGAAACGTTGAAGTACAAGAAAGAGAAAATCTTTATAACACACAAGCTTTTATTTATGTATTTTTACAAAGAATCATCCGAGTCTCAAAAACTACACTGTTTTATATCTGTGAAATAACAAAGATACTCGAATGGTCCATTTTGACCATTTTGCTGTTTTCTTTCTGTCAAACTGTCGACAATATTTCGATCATTCAAGAGTCATTCAAATCTCCGAAAATATACTGTTTCATAAAATATCTAACAAAATATCCAACAAAAATATTTAAAATATTCATAACTATAAAATATCAGAAATATTCAAAAATATTCAATATTCATTTTGACCATTTTGATAGCTCTAGTGTTAAACTGTCAACAATTTTTCAATCATTCAAGAATCATTCAAGTCTCTAAGAATACACTGTTTTATAGCATTTATAAAATGTTTAACGAGAATTGTCAATTGATCACTTTGACCATTTTAGTAGTTCTAGTGTTAAATTCAAACTTGCCTTCGTTTAGGAAAATTTCTGATTCCTTTTCTATGACATTTTATAACAGCCAATACAATGGTCACGTCGATTTATTCTCTTAACGTGTTCCTTCATACTTTTTTCTTTCTCTTGCCAAACTATAATACACAAATTTACACAATTGGCTCGGTATCTTTCCCTTAGGTCGCCATAAAAAAAAAATGTTAAAATCACCGTGCATGTACGTCAAGACATTTTTTGAAAATGATTTTATTTAAGAAACTTTTCACGTACTATCGCTAGTTAAGTACAAAAAAGAACAAAAAGAAAAAAGAAGGAACACATTTGTAAGCAATTTGTAAGATATGCTCTTCATCAAAAAATCCTCCTTTGAATTTTCGACACAGCCTTTCACCAGGCATTCTTTTAATTAATTTATTTAAATTTTCAAACGACACGTTGTTCCGTTATTATATCATAGAATGTTGGTGATTTTTGCAATTTTAAGATCAGACTGGGACCGATTTATTAAAATTCTTCCTTTTCCTTTCAAATATTCTCTACGCAATTTTGGACGATCAAGATCGCCTAGGATCACCGTCTTCCTCCATAATAAATCGAAAAACTTGGAAAAATATTTGCACGAATTCTACATCGACACGAGCAGCAGTCTTTCGCTCGTAATCATCGTGCAAAATATTCAGATGTCAAAGATCAATGTCTAATTGCCAATGTGAAGACCACAGTTCAAAGTCAATTTTCGAAATGTCTCTGTAATTTGTTTTCGATAGACGATAGAGGCGATTTGTCAGGGTCCATGGTTCGACACTTATCAGACCGTTCCCCGTTAGTAATTATTTCCCCAAAATAACGAGAAATGTTGCGATAAAAAAGTGTAAAACGAAGGAATCGAAACGATTGCGATATTAATGCACATGGTATGCACGTGTGCACCTGGAGGCGCGATGATGACTCGCTTTTTGCGAATTCCGTTGGCAGATACACGCTATCTGCACTCTGCTAGTCGTGCTCGCCGCGCTCGCTGACAGCGTTAATTGCCATGGCGCCGGTTTTCTGATACCGGCTGACAGAACGAGGGAAACGAAAACGTGGAGGCATCGATGTCGCCAGTTATCGTGCTCGCGATAACAATTAACCGGTTAATTCCCGAGCCGCGACCGAGAACGGTACTCGCGCTAATCGGATAGCGCCGATAATGATTTCTTTCCTGGAAAAAGAAAGAAGAAAAAAAAAGAGGAAGAGGAAGACGATATTGTAAGATTTAAAAATAGCTTCCGATCATCGAAATCTTCTCGGTGTCTTTTTTTTTTTCGCGTTTCTTTGACTCGAACTCTTCGGTACCAAAGTTGCCCGAGTAAAAGTCTCTTTAATTTTAATTGATCACAATTGATCTAATCGTCCAACTTCAGAATTTCATTCCAAGTACGTGTACGAAATGCACTATCGAAAACGTACGCCAGGTGAAATACTGGCGATATTGCGTGGATCGGCGGGTGGCAAAGGTCGGCCTCCGCGTCAGAGTGACCGCAAATAGACGTGGAAGCTCTCGTGGAAGCTTTCGGCCAGCCGAAAACGTCGTCAGCAGCCGCAATACCACGAGAAAGCCAGCGGTCTCGCGACAACGACGCAAACCAGCATTGACGCAGTTTGACGTAGACACTGACGCAACGCTGAAGAATCGCAAACGACTTCGAACGCGTCCACGATCGAGAAAGTTAAGCGTTTCGTAACGCGTATATTCGTCTCGTCTTGCTGTTTGGCTTTCGTGCTTCGAGAAAGCTCGATAAACTCGGCGCGATCGCCGCGAGTACACGCGTATTGAGAGATCGAACGACGAATCGACATCGGAGGAGAAATCGCCGATCCGCAGGCAGCTAATTTGCCTCCGCGGATTTCTACGAACGAGCCTGTCCCGAGAACGCCGGCGCCTTGCGCGCGAGGCCGCTTTCCGCGAAGCGCGAGCGAGTAATTGGACGGGATCTTGGAATATTTGATCATCTCGCTGCTATTTGTTTTATCGTTACTTCGTGACGAGGCAGCGTTGAAGGATTTCTCGCGAAGATGAACGAAGTACGAACGTGTAGCTACGATACGTGTGTATTCTAGATCCTCCTGAGACTTTGAACCGGAGTCGGACGTCGATCGATTCAAATTTCTAACCTCGATCGACTGACGAATGTTTGCAATCGTCGAGAAGTCGACTACTTATTTAATACCAGAACTAAAATGACCATTTGAATATTTTTGTTGAGTATTTTATAGATATAAAACAGTATATTTTCGGAGACTTGAACGATCCGTCATAAAATACATAAATAAAAGTTTGTGTATCCTATGTGTTTGTACTATGAAGATTTTTTGTTTCATTCATTTTAACGTCTCTGATGAAAATTTTATGCTTTGATCGTCGGTAATTCTACTGTTAATCGACTGATAGAATTAACTGGAGGAATCGTTCGTTTCGGAAGGAATCAATCGATTTAATTGATCAATAGCGTTCAGTTATCGTCGATCGTCGATTGTTTATTGTTACAGCGAATTTGACTGTGATTTCATTGAAATTGAAGGTATACTTTGAAATTATAATAAAGCGTTATAATTAAGATATTTAATTCAAGATAATTAAGATTTAATCGAAATGAAATATATTTCTGGTTCATATAGTCGATCCACATTTTTACCTGCGATCTTAATTAACTTATTTTTAACTCCTTTGAGAGATTTGTTAAATAAACAGACAATAATAAAAAAAACTTGATTTGATTTCACTGTTCACGGACTTGGAGACGCTTCATCATCCCTCATCTATACGTTATTGCAAGATGTTTCGATTTCCAGCCACGTAAACGAGAAGACACGTAGAAAATTTTAATTCCATTACAAAAGAAAGAAAAATGTCAACATCTAATCGTTTACGAGGTATCCGACTGGCGGTTAAAACACTGAAAGGAATTTAATCGCGAATAACAATTGACACGATTAAAGTAAGAAATGAATCCCCGGATCCTTAAAATGACTTAATCGTTATTTATGATTAATGACTCAAGATGGAACGTCGGCATTCATTGCGATTAACAATTATTGAAAACGTTTCATCGTTAATCGGTTGGACTTCGAAATAGAAGGAGTTGTTAATTCATCAGAATCAACGAAGAGGCGACAAAACAAAGATTAATAACTAAATATTCTTTCTGCACCGATGTCAGCATTGAACAGTCAGAGAACACGTGTTTCGAAACGAAATTCGCGAAAACTTGGCAAGTTAACGAAAGACTAACCTAACCTAAAGCTCTCCGTATTATCGTAACCCTGTCGGACGTTGCTCTCACACGTTATACTCGTGATACGTGAATGATTTTACAACTACTCAAGGTTGACGAAAAAAAAAAAAAAAGAAAACCGCTCGAGCGTCGAATGTGTGAATAAAAATTACCGTCTTACGACAGAGAACGATGTCTCGAGCGTTTTCTATCGAGTGCCATTTTGTCGATGCTTGTTAACGTTGCATTCTTTTGAACTATGCGATTCAGAGGAATTGGTTTCAATTTATCGTGGAATTTGATAGCAAACGGACAGTGTAGATCGAAATTTTACCTAATTTCTTAGTTAATATTTAGGCGAAATTTACTTATTCATTGAGCATTTCTACGAGAAAGCATCTCCTTGGAGAAATATCACGAGATTTAGAAGTGAAATCGAGAAATAGCCAACGAGCAAATTTTGTGGAAAGGATCGGCAGTAGTGTATTCGGACGAGAGATGCAGGAGAGCTGAAACCGCGAACGAGGAAAAAGATTTACTTTCCTCCGAGATAAGAAGCACTTCCGCGAAGGAATTGCGGCCTCTCCTGGCCAATTACGATTCCACAAACGTTCCTTCGGATGACGTTCTCGCTTTGGAAAATCCTGCCGCGGATGCTAATTATTTC
Source organism: Tetragonisca angustula (assembly GCA_036937485.2). Lineage (NCBI taxonomy): Eukaryota > Metazoa > Arthropoda > Insecta > Hymenoptera > Apidae > Tetragonisca > Tetragonisca angustula. The sequence continues at coordinate 26,968 of JAWNGG020000271.1, read as the reverse complement.
TGGCGCGGTTTCGAGAGATCAAAACCCACTGCGTCGTCGAATTCGTCTAGATACGAGCTACAATGCTATCAAGTCGAAAATATAAAGTGCCATTTAAAAAAAACGAAGGTGACCTCGACAATTGTCAGAAAAAAAAATTTTTTTTTTTTTTGCACTGCAATCGAAAACTGATCAACTTTTGTTTAAGACATTTTTTTGCCAGATTGCAAGTATGCATGTACTTGAAAAGTGCTACGTGAGACACCCGGTATATGTGCGTAATTGGAATGAATTTTTACCCTCAGACTTTAAATTTTTGCATTTATTGCATTTATCGTAAAGTTTACGATTTTTACGAATTCTATTTTTACGCAAATGGGGGGCAAATCGACCACGATAAAGAAAACTGTTATTCATCGGTATGCGAAAGGGAAACTTCCAAATTACCCAATTTCGATGTTTCCTACAACACGTAAAAGCGGAAACGCGATGCGTGCCCATACATGTTGGTTTAGTATGCGGGTATCCCGATGGATGCGAGACGTTTCAGCGTCGCGATGAAATCCCTCCGACGCGGCGCCGTATTGTTTAAATTTGTTCGCATGTAAATACTTCCGCGAAGCGATCGATCGATCCAAGTCAAGCAAAAAAACTTGCTGGCTGGTACACGTCGCCTCGCCTGTCTGTTGCCGACAAACGCGTTAATCGAAACTCTCCGCAAAATTCACGAAGAGAGAGAGAGAGGACGCTCCGTTTTTTTTGCGTAACGTTTCAAGCTTGAATAAAATTTTTTATTACGGTGGCGAAATACCTCTCGCGTCATCGAAAATCTCACCGTGTACACTGAGTCTCTTTACCTTTCGTTCGATTTGCATCGAACGAGAGCGAGATATTCCGCGAGTAAATGATTAACGTATGAAAAGCTCAAAAGTCAATCAGTGTGAGTTTTTATTAATGACTGCTCATCTTTCCAGCGAATGTTGTTTTGTCGTTGAAGCTATCTTGACAGTTTAGCTGTTTATTTGGTTATTGTTCTGTTTACTTGACGGTTAAAAATAGATTAAAAAAAGACAAAGTTAAATAGCACAAATTATTTTTAACACTACCAAGAACTACCAAAATGGTCAAAATGACCAATTTGTTAATTTTCGTTAAACAGTTTACAGACATACGACAGTATTTTTAATAATTTTTTGTAAAATATATAAATAAAAGCTGATACACTCTCCATTATATTATAAAATTCCTCAGTTGTTTTTTTTTTTTTTTTGGACTTCAATGTCTCTGATGGAAATTTCATGCTTTAATGCGTTGATCGTCGGTAGTCGCAGTGTTGATCAAAAGCAACATTGACTGGATCACGAGCTCAACGTATTAGGTATGTTATGTAATATAATATTATACAATATGTAGTAATATTATGCATTCTGACATTTCACCGTAATTAGTCCGTATTAACGGCAAACAGCTAAATCAAGATCGGTGATTCTAAAAAGTTGATCGAACTTTCGAATCAAGGAGATTCACGAGCAGTTTCTCGATGAAACAACCTTGCTCCATCGGAAAAGGAAATGGAAAAAATAGCTTGATATAACGAGATTACGAGGCGATAACACGGCAAATTTCCCCGCTTTCCTGGGGTTGGGACAGCTCTGTAACAGTTGCGTAACGCACTTGAGCGTGCAGGAATCTCCCGGAGCTATTTCGAGCGGCGAGACTTTAACGAGCGGATAGGCGGCCGGTTAATTCGAAACGGCGGCTAATCAGGAGCCGGGCCAGCCTGTGCGTACGTACGTACGGTTTCGCACGAGAGCAGGAAACCGCCTGGTCGCGAGCCGCGAACCAGCCGGATTCCGCGCGTGCCTTTCAAGGTCCCCCGCGAGCGCCGAGTGTACATATGTACATCGATACACGCCGCCAAACAGGAAAACACACACCGTCGCCAACCTCTTTCCTATTATTCCTTTTCACTCGATTCTAGCCGATTTCGACTTGGCTGATCCATCGAAACTTGGTGAACGATACGCCACGCTCCGAAACTCGCCTGCGAGTTGCTTGAACTTTGTCAACATTGTTCTTTGTTGGACGTTGTCGTTGCACGACATTGTTCTTCGTTCGATCGGTTGTTCTCGAATGACAGTGAAAAATTTGAACTAGTGTAATTTCGTACAATGAGATCTCATTTTAACCTCTAGAATGCGCTGGAATTAACAGCCACGCACGTCGAGAATTTTTTGTCCCAGAATTGCAATATTTTCTCAGTTTTAAGTATATTATCGTTATATTTAGGTAATTAAATTACCTGGTGTAATCCAGGCAAAATAAATAATAAATTTATTGCTTCTCAATAATTTCTATCCAGTGATATCATACCGCGACGAGTTCAAAAAGAAAGCGACGCATTATTGTATATGGTTTGGTCGTTCGTTATGGTCCGCAATCAGTTGCCAGCACAAGCGGTTAACCTCTTGCGCTGGAATAACGTGTCATGCACGTCGAGAATTTTTCGTTCCAAAGTTGCAATATTTTCTGAGTTTTAAGTTTATTTATTATATTTATAACCCAGGCAAAATAAATAATAATAATAAATTTATTACTATCTCTCAAGTGATATACCGACGAGTTCAAAAAGAAAGCATTGTTGTATACGGTTTGGTCGCTCGTTATGGTCCGCAATCAGTTGCCAGCGCAAGTGGTTAAATTGGTTTCATTTTAAATCGCGAAACTTCTACTCTTTGAGAATCGTGATTCTTTTTTTTTTTTTTTTTTTTGAACATGATTTTATATCACACAGCAGGTAAAATAGGAAAGTGAGAATACTTTTCTCTGTGATAGGAAAATTGTAAAAATTCGAACGCGTGTAAGAAAACGTTGAAGAAGTTTTCTCAAGATCAACTCAGCTGTTGAAGATTGAAATTTTCTTTTTACGACGGTCGTACGATTTTTGTTTTCACCATTTAATCGAACATTGAAGAATCTCTTCAGTTTTCGTCGTTCAACCCTGATCTTCATTTTCGGTGAAATGATTAAAAAGAAAAAGTCATACAAGTTTCAAGGGGTCGTTGTAAAGGGGAGACCTCGATCTTTAAAACGATCGAAAAATTTTTAACTATCTTGCACGTGTTTGAATTTTTACAATTTTCGAGAGACAAAAAGTATCTCTTATTGAGAAGTTCATTTGTATAATGAAGTGAGCGTCGCCGTCTATTAATATGCAGCGGAATAAGCGTTTGTGGATATCGTGATCGATGATTGCGGACAATGATCTTTTGTTTTAACAGATGAAGAACGTATGTGTAACATGGACGCTCCACGTGTTTCTTCAGTGTGCTTCGACGAATATATAAATAATATAATTGCTAATATATTGTCTGTAATTTAACATAAATATATTTTGTGAATAATACTTATTTATTCTTCACCTTTATTTCTCCACTTGGTTCAAAAAAAAGGCAGACTCGCGACCGTCAAAGTGGAGGCTTCACGCTTTAAAATGAGTTCGAATGAGTGATCGTCAAGGCAAACGATTTCTCGTTGAATCTTAAGTTTTCCATTGTCACTGGTTATGCTCTTCACTGTACGCTCCCCAGACAAATATCTCAATAAGTCTAGCCTCTCTGTACGCACAAGCAATTGCCATTGGTGGCCAAGTTGAACGCTGTCGTGGAAGAGAATGAGTCAGATCGGGCGTTCACGGTCCGCCGGAGACAGTTTTGAAAAAGCAAACGCGGTTCCGCGAGCGTGGCCGGGAATTTCTGAATGGGACTGCGTCTCGCGTGGCCTTTCGTTCCCTCTTGCAAACGAGGCCGCACGTTCTGCGACGATGCGATAAGCGGGACCCGATAAGCGGGGAGAATGCACTGGCCGGATTTCTGGCCCCCGTTGGAATTTCCGTAAACCACCGGATCCGGTGATACATGCTTCCCTCTGGGACGGAACGACCAACTGCCGTCCAGCTCGCAATTCGTCCAGATTATTGTAAATATTTCTCCAATTTCAGCCAACCACCGCTTCTGTCTTTGCTTCGTGGTTCGACGTGCTTGCAATCGAAATTAATGTACACTGGCAGGAAACCTTTGACTCCCACGGATAAATCGTAATTTTCGGTTTTTGTACACAAACTGAGATATTTAATGAGATATTTATTTAGCAACTGTCGTAATATATATTGAACATATCTTTGTAGCAAATAGTGATTTTAATGAGATATTTAAGATAAATGTTATATAATGATTTTAATTAGACAGAGTGATTTGAATAAGATATTTGATGGCACTATTTTAATAAGATATTTCGTTATTTGATGGACACGTTTGTTTTTTAATAAATCTATATTTATAACAAAGTCTTCGCAATGAGAGAAAAATATTTTTTTTATCGTTCTCTACGGTTTGGGCTCACAAAATTTGGTGATTCTTTTTATTTTTGTTTTGCAAAAATAAAAATTTTGTCAGGACGGTCCTTATTAAAATTTCGAATAAATAAATTTAATCAAAATGAGCTTTTTGCCCAATCGGCACAAACTAATTATATTTTTCTTCGTTGGTTCGAGGCTATCCCCTCCTTCAACATTACTTTTTCTAAAAGTATCTGTAGTACTCACGTAACCATTTCGAAAAGAATCATAGTGAGCTGTTCTAACTTCTGTGTTAACCAAGATACATATTTTCGAGATTCCTTTTGTTTTACATCATTTGTTTTATTTAGTCGAAAAAATCGAGCGGTCGCAGAAGAAATAACTGTCCACTTTGAGTAACAAGAAAAACAAAAAAAACCGATGCATTCCACCGATGAATCCCATCGAACAATTCAGGAAAGTTGAAAAGAAGAATGGTAAAAGTTAGAAAAATAAGGAAAACACGGGGGGAGGGGGCTAAATTTACCCTCTATTACCAAGTTATAGATAAATAAGATATAAATAAATTATATAATTTATTTATCTGTATTCGAATTTATTTATATCTTATTTATCTGTATAATAAATTTATTATAAATGTATCTAATTCTAAATTATATATAATATAGGTGTCGATCCATCATTATCGCGTCATTGTAACATCATTAGCGCCCCGATACGCAAACGTTCAGTTTCAAGGGACGTTGTTTCAAATCCGAGGGAGCCTTCTTAGTGGCGCGAAATCAAAATCGGCTTCGAATTGTATCATCGTGAACGAAAAGAAGAAAAAAGAAAAAAGTTGAAGCGGAGAATGCCGCGCGTTGGTCGCTCGAGACAGAGGAGAATTAAGGAAAGAGAGAAAAGAAGGAAAGCGAGAGAGAGAGAGAGAGATGGCGAGGTGTTCGCGTTGAACACGGAGGTCGCGGCAATTATACGGCGGTGATTAAGGTCGTGGCATTTCGCGAGAGGCCATTAAGGAAAGTTTGAATAATCTGCTCGCGGTAAAGATTTACCAGGATTTGCCTCGTTCTCCTCTTCGAGCTTGCTCGCTGTATGTACTGCACGTACTGTTGGTACCGCTTCAACGAATATCATCAATCTTCGAATCGAATCTTCGTTCTTCCCTTTACTTTGCTTGTTCGTCGCGAGCAGATCTTGTCGCAACCTTCTGTTGAGATTTCTCGTCGAGGGAAATTTCGGGGAAATTTTCTAGAAAAGGCGCTAAGTCGCTAGAGGATGGCCGCGCGGCGAATGAGAAGGAAACGGAGTGAAACGAGCATTCTCGCGACGATTAAGGCGCTCGCTCTGGTCTGATTAAACAGGCCGAGCGGCAGCAACGCTCGACAGAGAGCGGAGCTGGGGGAACGAGGCTGCTCTAATATTGACTCGCCGTGTTTGGGCCCCTTTAAGGGACTGATTACGACACTCGCGCGCATGCCGTGGAATTTTCACCGGGTGCCTGTGTCCCGGTGTCGCGCTCCGATACGTTCACCCTTCATTCCACGCCTCTTCGCGTGCACTCGGCCGCCCTCTCGTCCTCCAGTGTTTGACTAGCGTTCGGTCCTTCAAAAAAAAAAAAAAAAAAAAAAGAAAAAAAAGAGGACTTGTGCTTCGACTTTTATGAAAATCCTCCTCCGTGATTTTCGTGTCCAAATCCTGCTTACGCGCGATAAAATTCGTCACGATGGATTCCGTTCGATCGAAAAGAAGCAGAAAAGAAAAACGAAGAAGAACGCAAGCTGCAAGTGTTTCGAAAATGTTTTCAATCTCGAGGTATAAACAACCTCGTTTCCACAGTGTGGCGAGCAGGCTCGTCACCGATCGATCCGAAATTGCCGGATTTCGCCGGCGAGCGCAATTTACAACGCGATACAGTAATTTTGCGCCATTACCGCGATCGTAGCGGCGCTACATTTTAGCGAAAGAAACCCGAAGAGCGGCGGGCTTCGTGTTTGACGTCGTGTAGCACGATACAATGTGATCAGACGCCGGGCAGGCGAAGGTTTCTGGAACGCGGCCCGTTTCCCCCTTTCGATGTATTTATCGGCGGGAATTTACAGAAAAATCTTCGTGCATTCGCTGACTCTGTTCGCTCGACGTAGAAAATCGTCGGGAGTAGCTCGCTCGATCCGATACCGCGTCATTTCGTTTCGTCCCAGCGACGTATCGGAGCACCGATGCGTTTAATCTTCGTCGGACTGATAACAGTGAAAACCGATTTATGAAATTCCAACGCGGTCACTGCTGACTGACAGTCGCAATAATCGGGGGTTTAACGCTTTATCTCCGGATCGTCGTTGTTTTTCTTTTTCTTTTGCGTCATTACACGGCAATTTCGTGTCTCTTTTGTTTCTTCTTTTTTTTTTCTTTTTTGTTTTGTTTTCGTTTGCCTTCTCTCCTCGCTCTTCGCCGAGATCTAGAAATGCCATCCAACGTCATTAGCGGATCGAGTTCCGAGAAACGTGTTTCTCCGTTCCTTTTGTTCCACGTTTCTCTATCTCTCTCTCTCCCTCCCCTTTTCGCCGACGAGATTGCAAATATTTTTCTTACATCGCTCACACGTAGCGAACGGTAGCTTGTAATTTACCTCAGGGGCAAAACTTCCGGATCGCGTGTCCGCGCAACTTTCAGCGACCTGCCACCCTCGCACGCGCCATCGAGCTCCGTTCAGTTCTGTTATTTTGTTTCTGTTACGCCATCAACGCAGCTACCATTCACTGCCGTGTCAATTTAGATACCCACGCTTTCATCTCGCACGATCGTCGTTCCTCTCTTCTTTTACAATTAACATTATATATCATGTATTACAATTAATATTACATGTTACATTAAATTTTTGTATTACGCTACATTGAACATCCTTGCGCTTTGAATCGTGGTGTAATTCAGGGGTGAGCAAACCTAAAAATGCACGTTAAATTATTTTAACAACGACAAACGTGCTTATAAATAGTAAATGTATGAGAAGGACACTGAAAGAAAAGACAAAATAACTTGCTCCAATAAATAATAATAATAGTAATGACAATAGCTTACTCTAAATAACTCGAAAGTTATTTACTACCACCAGGAATCAGGAAATGTGGTCACGATTGATCACCCCAGGTCTAGTTTGTATTTTCTTTGGATATTCTTTCGAAAATATATTTACTAAATCCCAATGGCCCACAGAGGGGCAATTTTGATTTTCTAGGAGGACAATCTCGACGGATGAGTTTTCTTTTGTTTTTGCATTTCACCTCAAGATGAGCTCAAATTGTATTTTGCATTTGTTAAGCGTCTTTACTTTACCTTATAATCATTTAAATGATCGAAGTATTATATAGGAAAAGCTTCCATTAAAATTATTTCATGTTTCTGCATTTCAGTTCTATTTTGTATGTTTTAAAACTTCAGTTCGTCTTGTTATTTTTTTCTAACAATTTCTTGGCAACTTCAACTGTCGGTCCTTTCATTCTAGGCATCTGTCCAGACGTTATACTAATGTCATACAACTAAACGTATACGTTCGTTATTATCAAATTGTGAAAAGAGAAAGCTGTTTGTTGGATTCAAATACAATCGAGTGTAAAGGATTAAAATTATCATCTCATTCCAAAATACCCATAAAGTCAAAACTCGCGACACAATCTTTTATTGAGTGCTGTCTAGCTAACAGGGAGCCACGAACCGTCAGAAGTCTCCAATATGATTTCAAGAGACATCAGAGTCTTCGGTCTCAAGTAAGGTCGTCAAACGATTCACACGTTTCGATTCGCAACAGACGAAGCAATCGAGGATCGAGAGTTAAAGACGCGTTCGTCTGATAAAAGGCAACGGTGTTCGCGTGCTTTGTCAGCTGTTGCGAACGTCGCGAAAACATGTCGGCTCATTCTCTCTTTGACAGAAAAGGCACGGCGCGCGCCCGATAACGGAATACGCGCGTACTCGTCGTGGGAAATACGGTGATAACAACGACGCACCGTTACGCGTGTTTCGTGATGCAACCTGCGCGTCGCTGATACGCGAGATCGAGCGAACGAGGGCCCGACGAGCCCCCGTTACTTCTTGCCCCCCCCCCTCCGTTTCACCTAATCGACACTGTCATTTCATTACGAACGAGACGTAATAAATTCTCGTGTAATTTTTCACTGGCTGCGGAGAGATAGAATTATTTGTTAATATGAGAAAACTCTGGAGTGAACCAATCTTGTAAGCAAGGATCGTGATTCTTTCTAGTGAAGTACAGTGTACTTTAACATAGTATTTTACACATACTTTAACGTAGGAGAAGGACTGGATAACAAAGTGTGGGAATCAGAGAATTTTTATGAAAAATATCTGGCCAATTGAGATTTGTTTGTTATTGTAAAGAAAAATTATTGTGTGATGTAACTGAGGTTTGTGTCCATTTCAGTCGTTCGTAATAGAACAATCCTCTAGAACCGTGGTGAAACATTTCAAAAATCGTACAGTTACATTCCGATGTAAATTCCGATGAAAGAAATGAATTCGATCGATAATTATCATCAACAATTGAAAGAGAGTTTCCCTCGACAGTTTTTCATGTAATCGAAATAAATTTCGATATAATGGTTATTAGCATCGAAGACAATTTCTTTTTCTTTTTTACTTGTAATCGTTAGTCGAAATCGGAAACATTTTCGTCAAGAAAATACGCTGCCACTTCTCTTCGTTTCTTCAACTGGTCGCAACAGTTACGGTATCGAAGTTGATTGAATTGATCAATTTTGAAGACGACCGATACGCTTTTAACATGTGGGCGATGGTTAATATCACCGGCGGTACACTAGAATTTCCCGATTTGATGCTCGAATTCAAAAATTATTGAGCCGGGTATAACGAATCCATTTGAAAGCCAAAGCCGTTCATCCTCACTCGCGCGTAAATGCCAACAGCAAAGAAGATACATTGAACACGATAGGTTTCATCTGTCGTTCTGTAAACGAACCGATGCGCCGAAAGCTTCTCGAAAATTTCCACGGCTGCGCCCGCACGCTTCTCGCTTATTCTGCCGTTTGTTTGGCCGCGGACGTGCGTCAATTCTCCGTGTGTAATTCGACCGACCTGTTATGCGTATCTCTCTGCATATGCACGCGCGGCGAATTCGACGTTTCAATCGCGATTTCCAGCGAATTCGTCGTCGAGCGAACGCGACCTTTCTCCGCCATTCACGAGCAGCTAATTTGCGCGTATCGAATCGGATCGAATCTATTAAAAATTTTTTTAGGTAATTTTTAGTATTTTAGGTTATCATTAGTATTTGTGTAATAAAATAGCGACGGAAAGTATCTAGAAATATCGGTATTAAATATGTATGATTACATTTGATACAGATTGATCAGAAAGCGGTTGTGTTACGTTATTAATTATTAATTAACTCAAGTACCGGTGAAATATCGAGACCTGAAAGTATATACGTCAGTATTCGATGTTTCTGATTTACTTCGCGGGCAGAATCGAACAGAAGTAACGAGGAAGTTAAATTTCCCAGCGCGTAAGCGATTACATGTTAATCGGCAACCAGTCGAAGTCCAGAACTGGCACGCGAAACGAAGAAATCGGCTTTTGTCTACCCGGAATCACGTGTAAATTGATCTTGTAATAAATTCGCCCATTAATCACCAAGTTGTCCACCGAGTTGCCAATTACACAATGTCACCAGTTCGCGGAACTTCGGTCGGAGATTGGCGAACCTTCGACCCGACCTTCGGCGTTCGCCGTGTTAATGAGATTCAAACGATCGTTGACAGGGATCGTACCTGGGGTTAGATTTATATCTCGCTCGTCAACACCGTTTCCTCGATCTGCACGTGAGTCTCTCCTCGCCGAAATTGCTTGATAACCGTAATAGCATCGATCCCTGGTTCGATTGTAAACTCTTGGCGAATTTACACGCCGCGTAATAGCTCGGACAATTCTCGATCGATGTCGATCGCCTTCTTCGTTGATCCTGCAAATACAAAATGAACACGTTAAGCGCGGCGTCAGTCCCTGGGGATTGACAGTGAATTTTTCGTTTAGGCAGCGTCAATCCCTGGGGATTGACAGTGAACTTTTCGTTTGTCCGTAGGATCAGCAGAATCAAGGTTAAAATAGAAATAATTTTTTTTTTTTTGTAATTTTGTAATTTTAATGAAGTTTATTGAAACATTTTAAATAAAAATAAGGTACACATAATAATACTTTGTGCCTTTATAGAACTGATTGTCTTTTGAAGGTGGCCTTCTAATATGTACTTCTAATCTCATCGTTTAGTCTATAATTTGTATACTTTTGCATTCCCAAACAAAAAGTGAAACAATGTCGTCACAACGAGATCTAGTTTATACTCTGTAATCCAACACTCGTGTGATCGAGTGATCGCCGTCTGAACGGAAAGCGCAGCAAAATCAGCTCCGCGCTTGACGTGTCAAAGTTGGCAAAGTTCTCACGTATTCACGTCGGTTTCCATTTTGGAAATCAGCCACAGTCAGTGGCTACAGCGCTCGTAGGAAATCGTCTGTCACGTTAATTTTTACGTGAACACGCTTGGAAACTGTAATCGATCCAAAGGCAAAGATTGCAAGCTTCGACGACGACCGACGAAAACTGCCGGGAAGTCGTAATTAATTTCGCAAATCGGACGCGATAGCTACGCTGTGGCCACTCAGAGACGAGCCGAGAGATTAATCGATTCGGGTGAGAGGGGGCGGCGAGCGAGCGAGGGTGGCCTGGGAAAGCAAAGTACTTACTAGCTCGTGTCCGATCGAAATTCGGAGCTTCCTTTTGTAACGGGGAGGCCAGGTAGAGAGAGGTGCCTTGGATATCGGCGCCGTTCAACAGGTGGTTCACGATTGTCATCACACATGTGCGGATTAACCAGCTCCTCTCTCTCTCTCTCTCCCTATCTATCTTTTTCTCCGTCTCTCTTTCCGGCGCGACGGTGCAGCACACACGTACGTACGTATATATACGTAGACACGGGAGGTGGAGCACGCACACACTCGGGTTCGCCTATTTGTCAGGCACACGGGCGTGAGCCGAGCTATCGGTGTACAGGAAACGGGAGGCAGAGAGCTTACCGCGCGACGATGGGTTCGCTCGAGAAGGTGAGCATATGTAAGGTTCAAAATGTAAGTACGTTCAAGAGGTCCTTGCCTCTGCGGCCCCCTTGCGTCATTGGACACCAGTTGCACGGAAGAGCACGCCGTCGCAACCACCGGCAGAAGCGGCAAAGCCCCGCGCCCCCGAGCTAAGATCGCGGGATAAAGCGAAAGCGTTCCGAGATGCCACCCGGGCTCTTCGCGTAATTGCCTCGGTTAACCGGCTTCTCGCGCATCAAGGCTTCCACCAAGAAAACGCCAGACCTTCCCTTTCCACGTCCAATTGTTTTCGTTGCTGCTCCACGAAAAACCACGCCACCATAACATACCTACGATTCGCCAGGTTTTCGCTGCGCGTAATGTAACATCGCTGGTACACTGAAACTCTCGTTAACCTCTTGCATGTCACGCACGTCGAGAATTTTTCGTTCCAAAATTGCAATATTTTCTGAGTTTTTTTAAGTATATCTATTACATTTATAGTGAGAAGACAACCAAAGGCGGGCAAAGGCAATACATTCGTAGGGTAATCAATTAGAGCAATAAGGTAGAAAATAAAAGGGCAATCCAGAATAAGCGAAAGAGGAATTAGGTAATACAACCGAGGTTAAATTGTTAAGTATAGCATAAAAGTAATAGTGTAGATTAGTATAAAATTGTTAAGTATAGCACAAAGGTATAGGTAGAGTATATAACAGATATGAAGAGTGAAGAGCGAGAGCGAGAGAATGAAAAAAAAAGAAAGAGAAACGTAAACCAAGCCCACTTTCATGGCTGTGAAGCCGAAAAAAGTAAAATTATCTATCATGGATCATCGTTATTATTACACTTATAACCCAGGCAAAACAAATAATAAATTTATTACTTCTCGATCATTTCTATCCAGTGATATCGTGTCGACGAGTTCGAAAAAAGAAAGCGACGAATTATTGTATACGGTGTTGGTCACTCGTTACGGTCCGCAATTAGTTACCAGCGCAAGTGGTTAATTTTTTCTCCCAAAATTGTATTATTTTTTTCAGTTTTAAGTATATTTATTATATTTATAACCCAGGCAAAACAAATAATAAATTTATTACTTCTCGATCATTTCTATCCAGTGATATCGTGTCGACGAGTTCGAAAAAAGAAAGCGACGAATTATTGTATACGGTGTTGGTCACTCGTTACGGTCCGCAATTAGTTACCAGCGCAAGTGGTTAATTTTTTCTCCCAAAATTGTATTATTTTTTTCAGTTTTAAGTATATTTATTATATTTATAACCCAGGCAAAACAAATAATAAATTTATTACTTCTCGATCATTTCTATCCAGTGATATCGTGTCGACGAGTTCGAAAAAAGAAAGCGACGAATTATTGTATACGGTGTTGGTCACTCGTTACGGTCCGCAATTAGTTACCAGCGCAAGTGGTTAATTTTTTCTCCCAAAATTGTATTATTTTTTTCAGTTTTAAGTATATTTATTATATTTATAACCCAGGCAAAACAAATAATAAATTTATTACTTCTCGATCATTTCTATCCAGTGATATCGTGTCGACGAGTTCGAAAAAAGAAAGCGACGAATTATTGTATACGGTGTTGGTCACTCGTTACGGTCCGCGAATCAGTTGCCGGCGCAAGTGGTTGAGGATTTATTTTCAATTGACCTCGGTCGTAACGCCACCTAATTAGGCTTAGCTTCGTTCTTTAAAAGGAAGCTTTCAACGAACAGTCCCGACCGCTTTTAACGCCAGTTCGAGATTCGACGCTCTCGAATTTCGTTCGAATTCGTCGCCGCCGTAGCGAACACCGCCGAGTTTATTAGCAATCGACTGGGCGACTTGGAACGAAACGACACTCGTCACTGCCTCTCGCTGGAATAAACGACGCATCCCGTCGGCTCGATTAATCGAAGGACCGGGTCTGATTGCGAGAGAAGGAAGGAGCGGCAGTGACAAGGTGGTCGCGACAGATGTCGCGCGGCGGGTAAACAGGCGTGGATCGGACGTGGATCGCGCGCGAGAGCACTCTCCGCGGAAAATGGGAATATCCGGGAAGCAGCGGAGCGAACGGCCAGGTAATTGTTAGTCGGCTTGCTCCTTCGGGGGGAAGGGGAACCACGCCACGGAAAAACGATGCCCCCGGGCCCCGGTAATCGATTTCAATTAGCGAAACTGCCGCGCCCAAGGACATTCCTCCGAGTGCCGTTTAACATCGAGAGGGCCTCGGGGGCCACCGATCGGTCTCTCCTCCCCCCTCCCCTTCTGCCTTCTGCCTTCTCTCGTTCGTCGATTTTAATTGGCAAAATTCCCGAAATGCCTGGACCACGGTGCTCGCCGCCGGCTCGCCACCCTCCGAATCGTCGCGAGATCGAAATCCAGTCGGGACCCACGGTGCCGAAAGCATTCTGCCCGGGACTCTCGCCGGGGTTCCTCGGGCGAGTTTCACGTTCTTTCCACGCGATGGTCTTGCTCGCGCAATAACGAAAGGTATACCAGAGGCATGCGGTCTCTGTTTTTCGAATGCGTTTGACAGCAGCTACGTGCTCGTGGGGGGTGGGGGTGGGGGGGGGGGAAGAATTGTTCTATCGTACCGTACAGAATCAGTGAAACAACGCCGTAGGTTTGTTACGTCGTTTACAAAAGGGCTAAAATGACAAAAATCATAAACTTTCGCTTTGATACCTGACACGTTACACGATAAAACGTGGTACAAAGGAGTTCGTTTGTATCTCCACGGTCGCGATCGTTAATAAATAGATTTTATTCTTCCTCGCGAGGGAAAGCGAGAGAGAAGAGAAATGTGTGCCAATGGGAGTGTATCTTACTTTGCAAAGGGTTGAATCACAGTAGAATCGAGCTTTGATCCCAGGTTATGCAAAGAAGATAAATCAGCGCCGAGGAGTTTCCATCGCGACGCAATTACACCGTGTATATATCGCTGTGCGATTTTCCTTTGACAACGAGGTTCATTGACAATTCGTGTTTTATTGCGTTTATCGCGCAGTGATTGAATTAATGGAGGATGCCTGTGACGATAAAGCGCGCGTTACGGTGTCGCGAAGCGAGTAATTACCTGATTCGAGAGATGCTCGACTCTCGAGCAATCCTTAAAATCGCAAAGGTCTCGCTACTTGCAATCACCTCTTTTAGTCGAATGAGTCTTATGGTGCCTGAGCTAATGACGTTGACGTTAATTCAGTCTCTCTTAATACGTTCATGTTTGAATTGCGCAGAATCTCTCGTTGTCGTTTTTTCACAGAATTTTTATGCTTTTCTCCTCGAGCCTTATCAAACTATAATACATCAACTTGGCTCGTAATTTCTCGATTAGACTTGTCGAACGAGTTTAGCGAGCTTTTCTCCCATCACGTGCAAACTAATACAATATTATTTGATTTAATTTATGTCAATTTATGAAAACTAAAATACCTTTATACAACCTCCATGTATAATTTACGACTTGACTGGGATCTCGACGATTAATTATATTCTTATATATCCTTATTATATTTTATTACTTTGTCGTATTTTATTTAGTAAAGTCAATGTGAAAATATTTTTAATTACAAAAACTGGGTAACTGTGGGTAACTGTTGCTTCACTTTAGCTCTTCCTTCAATGATCATTTATCTAGAAATAATTATTATTTATCTAAAACTGATTATTTTACCCGAAATGATTATTACCGATCTATCTAAAAATCCAGAAATCTCAAAGAAATGAAACTCTAGAAACAATTATTTAGACCAATTATCTAGAAATAATTATTATTTATCTAAAACTGATTATTTTACCCAAAATGATTATTACCGATCTGTCTAGAAATCTAGAAATCTCAAAGAAATGAAACTCTAGAAACAATTATTTAGACCAATTATCTAGAAATAATTATTATTTATCTAAAACTGATTATTTCACCCAAAATGATTATTACCGATCTGTCTAGAAATCTAGAAATCTCAAAGAAATGGAACTCTAGAAACAATTATTTAGACCAATTATCTAGAAATAATTATTATTTATCTAAAACTGATTATTTCACCCAAAATGATTATTACCGATCTGTCTAAAAATCTAAGAATCTCGAACAAATGGAAACTCTAAGCGAAACCAAACCATTTTCCATCCCCATTCACGAGAGAGAACCGCGACAATTAACCCGACGCTCGCATACTTTCTGACACGGTTTCGGTGGGGCGAGTCGCGCAAGGGCCGCAAACTCGAGCAAATGCCATTGTTCACGACAATTTCGAGTGACGTCTCGCGTCAACCGACGACTGAAGGCGGGTTTGCGTGCGAAAAATTAAACAACGCGTCTCTCCGTTCGCCCCCGGGGCGGGAACAAAGCGTTCCTTCATAAACAATGGAAACTTCCGTTTCTTATCCCTCGTTCTCTTTTTCCACCCTTTCCGCGTGTCCCTTTGAAGAGGCGCCGCACCGCCCCGAGGGAGAGAATCTTGCTCGTGCCCTGCTCGCTGCTTCTCGCGATAAACTCGCCTCGTTATAATTATCCACTCGCCAGGCGACTGGATTCTTTAGAATGATTCGAAACCAGCCGCAAATCCGATCAACATCGCCCGAAATCGAGTCGGATCCTTTCAACTTCTCGAAGAACGAAAGCCTTTCGTTTTGTTTTCATTGCTCAATACCTTATCAATGGGGTCAAAATGTTGATGTCCTATCGGTGAGACGGAAAGAAACGTTTTATAAGCCAATTTTTCTTACAAATGCCTTTATTTACTCGAAACTGACAGAAAGTAAAAAGTTTTATTTAAATTTCAGAAGGAAGTTAAACTTAAAAATATATTGAAACATATAAAAAAATTAAGTTAAACTGTAAAATATATTTCGCAATGTAATCGTGGAAATAAAAATTTCGTCCGTATAAAATCACGAATTAATCGTCGAGAGATCAATGAATTTGCTCGGTGCGATAGGTATCGAAGCAATTTTCCACGTGTAATGGGACTTTGCAGAAACTAACGCGCACGACGTTCGTATGACGTCTAACGGCGTCGTCCGTAACAGACGACAGTATTCAATTTGACGCCGAACGGCGTCATCCGTAGATAAGGTGTTAACCTTATTTCGTATTCCCGAATCATGCCAAGATCCCGTGTTAAAAGTTTCCATCCCGAGTTTCGTGTCTACGGAGACGCATGGCCCTCGTCTCCTCGAAGCGCGAAACTTTCCCTACAGTTTATCAAATCTCGCGCCATTTGCTCTTCGCGTCCGCGGCACGGACCAAGTTTTCGCCCGAAAAACGTATCCCTCCCGGTGGCACGTTGAATAAAGAGGCATGTTGTGTCACATTAACGTCCTCGAGCTTCCATCCGTCGGATTTTCAGGAAACGAATGCGAAATGACGAACGAAAAGGTTCAGCAAACGCTGATGTACTTACTTCGTTAGATCGAGACGATGAACATCGATCTAAATTTCGATTCAATCTAACAGAAGCTAACGATAAGTGCAGACGGAGTGACGTAACGTGGTTGAAATATCGGGGAAAGGGCCGAGACTCGCCGTGTCTCGCCGTCGTCCAGCGGAATTTTCCGCAATCTGGATTCAAGACCAGTCTCGCTTTCCTCTCCGCGTTTTTGCCACTCGGTCGCGATGAATCGCTAATGCCGGCCTGCACGCGTAAACAACCGCTTAACGTATTAATGATTTTCTCCACGTGGTATTTTTCTTCAGATTTTCGTCGCCGCGAGTAAACAACGCTCGATGGTATTTTCCCCGCGGGCTGTTTTCCTCGAATATGTTTACAGACAGAGGAACTATGCGCGATAAACAACATTCCCGAACGGCCGCGGGGAAACGTTTATTACGTTCAAAGGTTGCGAGGGAAACGCAAGACGAGGAGTTTCTTCTTTTTTTCTTATCTTCTAAAATAATGGTAATGATATCGCGACAGAAACGGTGTTGTGGTGAGACTGCTCGTCAGGACTGTGTCAACACGTTAACATTGTACAAGATTGCACCCCAAGTCGGAAAATTTTGTTACGAAGAAAGTACCGCTGCTTACAAAAATTAAGGGATATCTCGAAACGAATGTGAAGCGAGAACGAGTGTAACACGTCATTCGAATTGGGGCAATATTTAACACGTACATTCTTGTTGGCATCAGAAGAAACAATTCCAGCGTAATTAAATTTGTCCCACGTGCAAAACATTTTTCAATTAAATCGGTTGGGTGTTGCCCGAAAGATTAAACTTGAACCACGCGCATACATGGATAATTTTTGCTCCATCTATTGCTCACAAAAATTAGAGGATGTCTCGAAATGAATGTAAAGCGAAAACGAGTATAACAGGTCATTCGAATTGGGGCAGTATTTAACACGTACATTCTTGTTGGCATCAGAAGAAACAATTCCAGCGTAATTAAATTTGTCCCACGTGCAAAACATTTTTCAATTAAATCGGTTGGGTGTTGCCCGAAAGATTAAACTTGAACCACGCGCATACATAGATAATTTTTACTCCATCCTACTTTTTTCTTTATCGCTCGTTGCTCGACACCTTTCGCACTATCCGACAAGATTTTTCAAAATAGCAATAATCGATCAACAGACACGCAGTTCCTCTCGCGTTGGTAATTGTTAGAACGCAACGAATTTCGCTTCGTGAAAGATTATCTGGAAGGCAGGATATCGGGGGCAATTCTTCTGCGCTCGCCGTGTTCCGCGTCCGCCGGGAAGCTCTCGTAATCAGAGAGGGTTATTAATAAAGTATTTACGAGGTCACGGTATAATCGCGAATGCAAATTTATTGGCTGCCGTCGATAAGCTTGGCGGTTTGCACATTTCCAATTAGTATCGGGTATTAATGAACCATCGGTACCGTCGTTGAAAATTAAAATGAGCTCTGGTTTTATCGCCCCGGCGCTTGAAGCGCCGATAGCTTTTTATTCGTTGTTATATGGATATCGATCGCATACTGCAAAAAAAAAAAAAGAAAGAAAAAAAGAAAGAAAAAATAGGAAAATCTGTCCACGCCGTAGACAGTCAGTCTACGCGAAGAGTTATTTCATGCCGACGCACGATTTGCGCTCCACGTGCATTTCAACCGTGACGTATCGCGTTGCCCGCGCAAAGTGCTCGACTCCATGAAATTCACGATAATTCGGTTTGCCGTCGTCAAGCCGCGTGACAAACGCAATCGTCGCGCCCACGGAACCGATAAACGAAATGAAACGTTTCGAAAATCTCATGCACGCGGTATCATCGTCGCGCAAACTCGATTGCAAGGCCGGAAGATTTGGTTTCAGTTTTGATTCGCGGAAACGAGAATCCCTAACCACTTTCCACGAAGTGGATTCCATCATATTTTTCGGAACTCTCACTTCACTGTTTCTCAGAAATCGAGTTTCTTTGCGCAGCATCTTCGCGAAGCTTCTTCCCAGAAATGATTTCTCAGTTGAGGAAAGGATAGAGAAAGAGAGAGAGAGACGATCGAGGGAAAAATTCGAGTTTCGTGCGTGATCGATTCGCCGAGCGAGAATGGTCATTCGGTGGGAGACGGGTCGAATGGTCGGGTAATTTCAAGATGGATGGAAAAGAGTGGCCGGGAGAGGGTAAGAAGAGGGAAACTTTCTTCCAAAGTTCTTCTCCGCGGGTGGACGTAACGAGATAAATGCTATTAGAGGTACTCGATGCCGAATCGTTTCGAAATTATCGTTCCATCTTCGCCGCGAATATTCCGACTCGTTCGTCACGCCAAATGCGCTCTGGATTCGCTGGATTCTTTTCCACTTACTCCGAACAAACGCAGCTGGGAATAAATGTGAGATTCTCGCTGATTGCCAGTCTGATTCAGCTCAATAACGAACGCGTTCTCGCCTCTCTTCGTCAAGAACTTTGTTATCAACGTACAGTGATCTTATTAATATCCGGACATCGTGCTATTCAAAGTATTGTTGTGGACTTTGATCGTTTGATAATAGTAAGTTTGGATTAATTTTTTAATAATATAATAGAACATTCATTATAGTTTATAGTAACATAAATTTTATTTATTTATTGCACATACTTTTCTCAATATCAAACAATAAACTGAACCATGTCGAAATGTAGCATGGCAAAAATATTCGAACATTTGAAGAACTACAATATTTGAACCTGAAGATTGTCAACATAAACGATAATTAATATTTTGTTAGGTAGCCCGTATATATATATATGTGTTCATTATAGTTTATAGTAAATTTAATTTATTGCATACATTTTATTTATTTATTGCACCTACTTTTCATAACATCAAACAATGAACTGAATTACGTCGAAATGTAGCGTGGCAAAAATATTCGGACATTTGAAGAACTGTAACATTTGAACCCGAAAATTGTTACCACAAACGATAATTAACACTTTGTTGGGTGGCCCTTAACTTCGATTACATGTCGCAGACGCTTAGCCATATTTCCAGTAATTGTTTTTAAGCAATCTAGCGCAAATATTCTCCCGTTCCTCGATTAGTCGCTGTTTCAACTCCTCTTTCGATTCGATTCATTCACGTGTGCACATCCGAAGACTCTTCGACCGATGATTGTTTACAGAATGGGAAACCACGCGGGCTCTCGTTTACTCTTTACGATTTGTATTTGTTTCCCGCGTGTAATTGCATAATGTCGCTTTCTATAGGCGAGCGCGCGCGCATTTCTACTTTCACTTCTCTACGGCGTGTTTACGGCGCGCGTGCACAAACAAACGGCTCACGAACCGGAGGCGCTACTCCAGTTTCGTCGCGAAATTTCACCGCGCGGTTTCCAATCGTTCGCGACCGAAACGGAACGAAACGAAACGAAACGAAACGAAACGAAACGTAGGCGGGCCGGGTCGTTTCGATTCGACGCCGATTAAACGCGGCATCGCGGACGAATTTCACTTCGTGGATTTTCTATTTCTTAATTACCCGAGTACAATAACATCGTTCGCATCGTTCGATGACTCGCGTTTTCTCGATTCTCCGTGAAAGCAGCGGCGAAGCACGACCGGCTACGCACGTGCACGTCCCCGTGCACAGACACACCGAGCTACAACATGCTTCGGCACATGTGTACTCGTGGAATGCGAAATTCTGAAGTTGAAGTTAAATATTCCTCGCGAGTTTTTTTTTTTTTTCTTTTCCTTTCGACGGACAAACCGGTTGCTCTTTCGAGCGTGGAGGAAAGGTGCATAGATTTCTGGACGAGGCGCTTCGCGAACGTGCTCGTCCGACCACGTTCGTTCGTCGCGAATTGAAAAGATGAAAAGAAGAAACGATAAATCGCCAGCTATTGACCAGGAAAATCCCGCTGGTTAATCGTCATCAGCGCACCGTTCGCCGTCGAAACTAAATTCCCCGTTGCGTCCGCAACAGATTCCAAGAACAGACGTGCGCGTAAAATCAATCGCTCGTTGCCCACTGGTGGGAAAAGTCAAATCGACCATATCGTTTGAACACCTTGCCCCCAATCTTCGCCTTCGCGGAATGCAAAACACCCCGCTGACGTCACCGATCGACCTCGAGCCGACAATTGATTTTGAACGTGCAACAAGGTTGAACAACCGGCAGAAAAACAGCCGGCATGGTTGTTTGGCCGAGCCACGCGACACACGACGCCTCGGGACAGAACGTGGGCGGTCGCGCATCGCGTCGCGTTTTTTCCCTTCCTTCCTTCCTTTCTTTCCTACTTTTCTGGGCGAGCGATCTTTTCCGCGAGCGCGGCCTCGATCATCAACACGCCGCGCCGCGGTGACGATAGCGCGACGCGCCATGCAAATCAGCCGGCCTGCAACCGGATAACGGCCCGATTGTATGCAAATGCCGATCGGATTCTGACAGAAAGCCCAATTCCCGCCGATCCGATCGTCCGGCCAACTTGCCATCGGACGTCAAGCATCGTCTTATACTCGACTTATCGTTATCGAGACTCGCAGTCGATCGACGACGCTCGGCACACGAATTCTCTCGTGAAACGTTGGCCTTGCCAGCTTGAAACTCGAGTCGAACTCCAAAAAGATTCGTAATCTGTTACACGATGCGAGATACGATACGTATTATATCGAGGAGATGCATTTTACATACCGAGACGATTTTTGATAAAGTTAACTTCTAGCGGATGATTCTCGTTTGGTTGTCGGGAAGCAGAAAATTAGAGATTTTCTGCGACGAATAGATGAAAGGTCGTACTTGGATGTTGGAACAAGAGCGTCTGTTCAAACTCGAAACGTTATTAGGAATTTTATATTCGCGAACGCTTTACGAATAAGCAGATGAAGTTTGTGTTTATTAACGGTTTGTCTATTGTAAGGAATAATTATAGAATGGATGTTTGTTCGAAAGAGCTGCACCGTTCCTTGTCTTCAGACTGCAACCTTATTTCTTCTATTAGGGGTACCCATAAGTAACGTCGTTCTTTTTATACAATTTTAATACAAATAAAATACAAATTTTATTTTACTCGAGAGTTAATACACTTTTTATCTTATATTAACAATATAATTTGACAGCAAGCACACAAAATGTCGATATATTCAACTAGAATATAGGTTATGTCGCTAAATTAAAGTCACTAGATGGCAATGTTTATTAAATTCGAAGAAAACGACATTACTTATGGTTACCCCTAATAGAAAGACTGCTACCTTATTTCTTCTATTAGGGGTATCCATAAGTAACGTCGTTCTTTTTATACAATTTTAATACAAATAAAATACAAATTTTATTTTACTCGAGAGTTAATACAGTTTTTATCTTATATTAACAATATAATTTGACAGTAAGCACACTAAATGTCAATATATTTAACTAGAATACAGGTTATGTCGCTAAGTTAAAGTCACTAGATGGCAATGTTTATTAAATTCGAAAAAAACGACATTACTTATGGTTACCTAATAGAAATCGAGATCCTTTGCGTCTGTTTTATATTTGTCCTTCTCACATATTACCGAATTTCTTTACACTGTATCCTAATGTCACACATGTTGACAAATTATATCGATGAATGTCACACATGTGACATTTATGTAAAATGCTTCGTTCGACTGGTTTACTATGTTTCATACGTGTTACAAGTTGTGCGAGCAACACACGTAAAAATATTGCTAGAAAGGCACGGTTCACAGTGAAAGGATTTCGAATTCATCCGTGGCCGCGAATGTTGTTAGGAATTAGTATCATATACGAGTCGTTCTAAGACTTTGGCCTGGGCTGAAGCTACAAATCGCGAAGGATATACAAGATGAATGGAAAAAAAGCTTCGTAACTTCGTTGAAGAAACGAATCTTTTTGCTTCGAGAATTCACACTGTATATAAATAATGGTTTACCTTCTAATTTTTTTTTCTTTTCTTTTTTTTTTTTGATTACGTGTCCTTCTTCTGTTTCTCATGCACACTTGACACCTTTAAAGAATTACGCTCTTTTTCAATTCGATTCCCGGATGTGTTCTAACTGTTTCACAAGCACTTCAACCGAGATCGTCTATAACTTTGAAACTATTAACTTTTCGACCCATGTTTATTAGGACTTCTTTTTCGTATTTCAGTGAGTACTATCTACCTTGGAAGTTACGGGTTCCTTTTTTTCTATTCACCCTGTATATAAACGCGACAAAAGAGTCCCACAGTCAGTACAGCAGCGTTACAGTCAATATGGTATTGCAACATTTTCGCATCAATAAATTCCAGAGTGGAAAGCGTTTGCCTTGTTGGAATAAAAGTTCTGTAACATTCTACAGTATAATGTTTTAATTGCACTCTTACAACAAAGTCCCACGCTTGTACACACATCTGGCAATCTGCTAACGAAACTGTGACAGTTGGAAACGTCCTTGCCTTAGCGATCGCCCACGTATTCTCGCTTGGCCACCTACTCGCAGCTAACCTTATTGTCTCGCGATGCTCTTTCAGCCTTCTATGGTCTATGTTGAGCAACCATTGCTCTCGATCGCTGCTTTTACGCCCCCGTGAACCTCCCCCCCCCTCTTTCTCTTTCTCTTTTCTCTCTTCTGTCTCTGCTACTATACGGCAACGATACGCGCGACCAGAGAACGAAACGCATCGGGAAACGAAGAGGAAGAAAGCGAGAACGACGCGGGAAGGCCGACGGACAGAAGAGCTAAACAGGACGCGCGCATCTTTGCAAACAGGGTGCCTCGCGTTCGTCCATTTACGTAATCGCAGGCTTGCACAACAATTTTTTCCCCAGTGACGCAACTTCCTCACGTTAAGCGTTTCCTTTTATTTCGAGAATGTGCACTGGCGTGCTTAATAATTTCTAGACGATGACGAGTGTACTCGACGAAAACGCTCGCTCTAAGATTGAATTAAATCACAACAAAATGATCAATTCTTTCGGCAAAAAATTCTTTCTTTGAAAAATTTTTGATTTTATTCTTTTATTTTGTCGCCTCGGAATATTTCTAAAATGTGCCAATAAATAAAACAGCGACATTTTTTCTGTATAATTATACCAGGCGTTAAATAAAAAGGTTCCATCTTTTCATGACGAGCGTACTCGATACAAACGCTTGAAAGTCGATGCACTAGTCCCCACATGCATTTTTTCTCGTTTAAGGGGGTATTCTAGTGTGAACTTTTGAAAAAATCGGTTTTTTTTGCATATTCTTAGAGGATATAGTTTCAAAAATAAATCTCTGTAACCTTACGTGTGAACTCCTAAAATTAACGAAGTTATGGTTGTTCAAAGGACGCGACGACCAGCGTCATTGTTACCACAATACTAAACTTAAAGGCATTTCTTTGGAAACTATGTTTTTCAGAACGGTGTCCATGATATCTCAAAATCTACTTGACCAATTGACTCAAAATTTTAAGCACGCATTTAGTACAAGTGTATAACTATAGCCCCTACCAGAATCAACCAAAAAATTTTATTTTTATACTCTTTTAGGCTTTCGAGGTTTAACAAAAACGTGCAAAAATCGATAATCGAATTTCAAAGTATCGCTACTTTTTTAATTACCGACTTTTTTCTTCCGTTTTGGTACCTGCTATAGCCAAACTCATACTAATTAAGGAACATTCACGTGTTTTTATTTCCCACAAGCAGAGTGGCCGGAATCATGGACACCGTAGAACGACCTTTTTTTAAAAGCGACTATGTTTGAGAGTGTGCAGTGCCACTAATTTTAACTTTTTTTGTCCCAAAAAATTTTAAAGCGTCGTTGAAATACGTACAAATAAACCTTGTCAATTTGACTGCAAAAGGTATAATAGTTTCTTTGCAAAAAATTCCCTAACGAGTTAAAAAAAACACGCACTTCACACTAGAATATCCCCTTAAACATCCGTCCCATCTATTCCCATCAATTCTATTGGGACTACGTGTCTCATTTTACGCTTACCATAATACAAAACGAGTGGTGCCTGATAACGATATTTCGGCACAATTCGCAGACTGCACTTCCTCATTTAAGCGTCCGCTTTCGAACGCTGCGAACGAGTTCGACTGGATTATTCTACGATGGACGATCAGTCGCCGCTGTGAAAACTGGTGAGAACTGCGTGTATACATTTTGGCCTTCGATCTAATTTCTCGCACGGTTGGCCCCTGCGATCGATTCGGAATTACCATTCTCCCGTGGTAAATTTACCGTTTGTTAGCTCTGCCGTTATGGATATTTACTATTTACCTTGGTAGAACGCTGGTCAAGAATCGAGGAGGAAACGGAGTGGAAATTGCTCGTCTACCTCGAACTTTGAATCTTCGAGCGTAGGGATGGGAAAGGAAGAAAGGTCGAAGCGTCGCTGCTCGATGCTTCGTTCGTGTAAAATTCTTTCGTTACTCGCAGCTGATTTATCGAATAAACAACCGTGTAAATACTCGCCAAGGAAATTCTGTTTCGAAAGTAAACATCGATAAACGTTTATCCAGCTTTCTAATCTACTGCCTATCTCGTCGTTATCGTTTCAGCATTGAATTAATGTATACTGGGTAATACATAATATACTATTTGAGTGAGCCTGAATATCTTTTCGAGTCGCGATGATCCAAAAAAAAACGTCTCGCCTAACGTAAATGGTCAATAACTAATATAAATAAGAGTATCTTTTTTTCCAGAGTTTTCAGTTGATGTTTCTTTTCACACGATCATGCATTTTTTCTTCTTCTTTTGTTGACCACCTGAATATCTTCTCCATTAGTACGAAAATCATTCCTGATTCCGTAATTTAAACTCTCTTGGTCGAAGAGACGAGTCGGATGGAAGAACTATTTTTTTTCAAAGTATCATTTTTTAATGTCTCTTCAAGAACACTGGCATTTTTTTATACAGAAAACGTGTATTTTTTTTACATCACCTAGCTCGTGGAAAAAATACCACTCGGATGTACGTTTATGACACGACCTTCAAATGATCTCCCAGACTTAAAAATTTTTAAATTAATGTGAAACTTACGTTGAAACGAGATTCCGGATTGGGGCGACAACAGGGCTGATGTCGACGGCGTAGACACGTTTAATTTAAATGTTTAATACGTCGTTCTACTATAATGCAATGACAGATTGCATAGCCCTCTTAGTAACTTCAGGTCTGACATCAGCACAAACTGATCTTGTGCGTTCCTTCGTATCCCACAAGGAAAAATCTATCATTGATAGAGAAGATATTCAGATGGCCTGATTTTCACGAAAGACCCTGCATACACACACACACACACACACACACACACACACACACACACACACACACACACATATATATCGAAATGGCGTCAATGGTTAGCTATGTATGCGCCACGTATGAAAATCGACGAATGATCTCGTTAACGCGGCGATGCCTAATGGCATGGGACGTTCGATATCCGTTCGTTCGCCGACGGATTACCTTGGCAGACGTTTCTCGCGGTGTCAGCGATCGATGTACACCGCGGAGAGCTAGAGCAAAGAGCAAGTGGAAAGAAGTCGAATTCCCCGGAGGAGGAGGGGGGCGGGGGGAAAGGAATTAATCGGGAACTGAAAAGTTCCAGCGCGCGCTGTTTGCGGATTTTCCGGGGCGTGCTAACGAGCCGCGAACTCGGCCCCCCCGAAATAAACGAGTCGAATCGCCGCGAACGGCCAGGGCGAAAACGAGCCAACGCCGCGCGAACGATCGACCTGTCGATTCTCGCCAACACCCGCAACACGCTGCCTCCGTTAGGCAAACACAATTGCTGAAAGCCGGCGCGGTCTTTCACGCTTTTATTTTTTCCCCTCTGTCTGTCTCCGGCCATTTTTCGAGACCTTGATAAATTAAAAGTAAAAAAGGAATTAGTGAAATCCATGCTATGCACAGGGTGTCCATAAAGTCTCTTTACAATTTCAGAAATTTATTACGGAGGCAAACGAAACGACAGACAGGTGGAAATTATTACAAAATGAGACATGTATATCTAAGTTTTTTTCTCCTTGGCTTCATTCAATAGACTTCTATGTGGGCACCGTTAATTGCACGAAGCACATCAAGACGATACTCTGTCTTCCTCGGATGTTCTTGGTCGTCCACTCCTTCCTGTATCGAACACTGTCCCTGTC